>JAOPUG010000120.1:2523133-2535128 GCA_027564375.1 Micropterix facetella
AAAAGACTGCTGTAAGTAGAAATTAGGCGGTTTATGATGGGAGTTTTGAGTGCACATGCTGGGGAAGTGAGGGACTTCGAACGTACGAGAACAACGAACCACTCTTGGCGGTACATACAAATGACAAGTTCTCTATAAAATACGGGTTGTCCACATTGTTGTAGTTAATTTTGGGTAAAAGTACCATATCAGCAGTAATGTTCAAGTAACTCAGGTCGACGTCGTACGTTCCAAGTCCCAAACATTTACGGTAGTTAAGTTGCTTCATAAAACGTTTTTGAATGCCTTCTAATCTCTTCTAACGTACGTGGGACTGAGTCTAGATCGGATATGCTATTACTTGGTGACGTTTGGTGACGTATTACAATATCTATCTATAGAGGTGGCTATGAACTCCTAATCTCGTTAATTTATATAGAAAGATGACGTGGTTTACTAGGTTACTCATAGATTTGATGATGATGTTGATGTTACTTGGTATATTCTCTTAAATTTGATAACAATGAACGCTGCTTTAGGAAACCATGCTCTCGTGCTAACAGAAATAAAGCTTGGGTATAGCTTTGGTAAATATTTAGATAAGGGTATTGCTGTGAATAAACTACCTTTTTAAAGAGGACTGAGATAATTTACACTGCTCGCAGCGACTGAAATCTCGAAAATCTGGATTATTTAGCAATGATTTAATCAAAGACCCAGAATTCGTCGCAGTATCTCCGGCCGCCTCTTGCTCAATTCAATATCGCATAAAATTCTTTTCCACTCTTCTTTTTCGTTTTCCGCGAATAATTCGTTTTACTTTTCTCTTTTAAATCGGGTCTTGCACATAAAAGGTTTCGCTTTCGCTGTACGGTGGGCGTCTAATTTGCAAAGTGAGCAGCGATTGCTTTACCGCTTTCTTCTTTCAATTCTCCAGCTGATAGGGCCTCTGCGGCCGGTCAAAAGGTTTGACTTTTTCCTTACGGAGCGGGACGAGGAGAAAGTGCCCTTTTAGTCACTTCAGTTAGTCATCTGACTCTCTTTGTGCCATGTAGTCGCGTGAAAACGTAGGGATGTAAGATGGAAAATGTAAGGAAAAGTTGTCCGCTTCATTTTTTTATAACTATAGTGTATGCAAATTAGTTAGGACAGTCAGCATTCTTCATTAAATTAGCTCTTTATTGATTAATGCTTAAGTTAATACACTTTCTTAAATATTATTACTTTTTTGGTTCACCCCTAATATTACAACTTACATTATATTTTGCATGAATAGACCTAATTTTTCACAAACATTGACGAAATCAGTGTTGTTTTTGTTGGGCAGTCCTTTTTTGAAGCAATTTCTTTATTTTCACAAATTTCCAATCGCGGTTAGTTCAAGTAAGTTGTCCATCCATCAGAATTTTACGATCTTGAAATATTTTTTTTTTAATGAAACAACACTGTGCGAGGTCTTGTTGAAAAATGCAATCTTCATTCGAAAACTGTCTCATTCGTAGGAATAAGAAATGCATTCAAAATTTCGGCATAATTATCGCTGTCCATCATCCCTTTTGGATTTTAAATTTCCAGGTCCCTCTGATGCGAAGAAATCCCAGAATATTCCATTTGGAGGATGTGTTGTGGATTGATCAATGTGCTCCTTGGGAAGTGCATCTCTTGTAGTACGTCTGACGACACTTGTATGGTATCCATGAACTTCAAAATGACTTTCGTCCATGTAAACTACTCTCTTGCACTAACTACTGTCCATTAGCCCATATCAGTAGTTGCTTTTTTTGAAGCCGCTAGGCCTAGCGACCAACTTCTACGAGCTTTCGACGTACTGTGGAGTTATCCACGTGAACATAAAATTATGAAAAGTCTTTCTAAAGGTTAAAAATAGTCTTCCTGGGATTCAGGATATATTTCTAAATAGAACTATAGCATCCTGTGCCACGATCTTATATTTTTGACAACATTGTAGAACATCCCATTGACCATCGGGTTGCAGTGGATCCAGTCTCTTTTCCAAGGAAACTATCCTAAAAACACTGGATTTTGCATTGTTTACTGCATCGGCTACCTGCCTATTTTCGTATTTTATGCAAGACAACAACCTACATTTTTTTAAACCTCATAATATCCATGAAAAAATTATATTACAAAACAATATATTGACAACTTTAATAACGGCAAGTCTTGAGCTAAGCTCACGTGTCATAACTTTTATACCAAATTTACGAATAACAAACACATGTTCAACCTCAAGCTACGGGATACTAGACTGTGCAGGCTCTGCCAAACTGAAGACGAAACTCCTATGCACCTCGTGTTCGAATGGGTTCCAATGATGCGTAAAAGAAACACCCACCTGGATAACTAGGTACTACCTCCAACCTGAAGTGGTAAAACAATCTAGTGCCTAAAGCTTATAGTGGTTCTTAACTGACGCGAAGCTAAGCGCGGAAATATAGTAGATAGCGATCACAATAGACCAGAGATGGTCGGAGTGATACAAGGCTCACGAAACCTTAAAACAGCCCCGACACATAAAAATATGAATCAGATAAAACTTGCTTAAAACTCATAACAATTCAGGTTTTAATTCTATGATTATTTCAGTTATGGCTATACCATATGTGCATATATATTTAAGATGACCGCATATCGAACATATTACGTATTGTTAAGGCGACGATGTAAGTAAAATAAATCTCATGAATATATCATACAAATGCTCCATGAATAACAGGTTGTAACGGTCAATTATTCATGAAATCATGTTTTTTTTCATTTAAAAAAATATTGGGGGGCGGTGGAGGGATGAAATTTTGGGGTTATATGTTCTGATATGCGGAGAATTTTTAAAAAATATTAAAAAAAATAATTCGTCAACAAATAGTTTTAAAAAAACCTGCAGCTCGATTGCAGCGCCACCTACCGGGTTTAATTGTGAAACAAAATAATCTAGGGACCCACTCAAATACACACACAAAATTTCATCAAAATCGGTCCAGCCGTTTAGGAGGAGTTCAGTGACATACACACGTACAGAAGATTTTTATATATAAGATAAGCTGTTAGGACCTTTCTAGATCCTTTGAATAAATACATTATTATTATTATTATTATTGCTCCTCCGCAACACCTCTCTTTTATCCTTTGCGATAATCTCCTCTGCATAAAGATTTTTCCCTAGAATAAGCACACATTTTTATAACAAACTTTTTTGCAATCGCAACGAAGTAGCCTTTATCAGTCTTCTGATTTTTTCCAATGTCAACTGTTTCCGTAACTGCCGTTTTACGTATTTTAGCAAAGATCTGGTTATTCCGGTTCTGATAGATGATAACCATTCGCGTTATTATTCATTACAGCCATCTCGTCGCCTAATTGGTTTTCAGATCTATTGTTTACGATGTTCTTTTTGATTTCTATTGTTTTATTGTTCGTTCGGAATTGTGAAGACACATTTTATATTATGTAATAGCCATCACGCACGCGTGATCACATACGACACTATCTCTGAAAAGTAAACTTACATTATACATATGCGTGTATCTATCGTTTTGCTGCGTAGCCGAAGAGGTCTAGTTTTAAAAAATGTCACGTCATTTTATGATACAAAAATTGTGTTTCCGGATCTTCCAGAACCCATAAAATGGCATTTTAACTCCCAGAAAATAAAAATGGGAATCAGCATTTTTTTTTCCAAAAAGTACTGAGCAAAAAGTAATGTATTTTATGGCGCCAAAAATGTTAACAGCATCGACTACAACATCAAAATATTTACCGCTATTGAAAGGTTTAAATTTAAAATAAATAGATGGCTGATAGAAATTGGACACCTGCAAATGGAAAATGTTTTTTTACACATTACAGTATATATAAAAATAGGGATTTGTACTATGTATGTGTGTTTTGTGTCTAATACATAGATACAAAGAACATTATTTATTCTAATACATGATACTTTATTTATTTTCCTTATTAAATAAATTTCTATATTATATAATATAATATAAAACGGTGGAGGTTTACTTTTTAATCGTATTTTTGATTCTGATGACACCAGTTTTTTTCTGTAAAAGTGTAGAAATTTTGCGTAAAGGGAATGTCTCGTTAAATAAAGCCTAATCAAAATAAAATGCGATAATTTCAACTTAGATTTGCTTTTAAACTAATCGTTTTTCGAAAAGTCTCTTAATCCAAAAAAAAAAAAATTGAACTCCCTGTTATTAACAAAACTACACCCGGGCAGCG
This sequence comes from Micropterix facetella, assembly GCA_027564375.1. NCBI lineage: Eukaryota > Metazoa > Arthropoda > Insecta > Lepidoptera > Micropterigidae > Micropterix > Micropterix facetella. The sequence goes on from JAOPUG010000120.1 coordinate 2,527,361, forward strand.
CCGGGTAATTTCCTCTAGTACAATATAAGCATTATGTGTGTTTTACTTTATCAGAATCCAGAAAGTTTCAGTATGGCCTAGTTTTTTCGATATAACGACTATCAATGATCATGAAACCACTCTTCACTAGTTTGCTGATTTTTTTCATAATTTTAGAATGCGTTTTTTCTGTGTAATCAGTTTTAAGTAAAAATGGCAGAAATTTCCTTGGGCCCCAGAAACTGTCGCCTTTCTTTTCTTACATTATCTATCCGTCGATATCTAGGCCTACCAAGGTCTACTTCCTGTAAGGGATGATTTGTCTGGCAGTGCGCTCTTAACGTAGCCCACTAACTGTATACGTTTACATTTCACATCTGCAACTATATGCATGGGCTGGTCGGCAAGTTGCAGAATACCTGCCACCAATGTTCAATAAAACGAAATAAAAACCAAAATTACTAGTTCAGTAGTAACGTTTCAGTCTCTACATAATCTACTTCGTTTACTTATATCTATGGTTTAGTTTTAGGAAATCTAACTTTGTTAAAGCACATAAAACGTTCCTGTTTTTGAGGATTTTTTAAAGGAAAATCAGATCTTCCTTTCCTGAGAACGCAAATTGAGAACGTGCGAAGTCGCTGGTAAAACTAATAAAGCGATGACTGGAAATATATTTTTTTTTTGTATTTTTTCAGGTGAAACTCGGATGGACGATAACTTGAAGTCGGTATGTACCTATTTTTATTCTTACTCTTCAAGTACTCATATCATTGATACATAAGGCGATTAATAAGTTAACCCGCAGTGAAATTATCTAGGTGTCTATGCGCTTACTAGGGCTAGATGTAAATAAGAACGCTGAGTCTGATGGCCTATCGCCGTTTTTTGTCAAAATGTGCGCAGAAATAAATAAATATCTCTGTTATTAATGAATCCAACGAAGTGATTTGTTCGTCATTCGAATGAACTGATTTTTAGTTCGTCCGTAGTATTACGTAGGACGTTCCCTTATAGTCTGATGCATGCTGTGCATTTATGCGTTTGTCCGTATGTCCGAAGATTTCACGTGATCCGATCTTAACTAAATTTGGTATGCAGCCTCCCTGCGTGACCCTAAGCAACGCCAGGTGGCAAATTCGATCCGAGTCCTGCAGGTCCTGCTACAGGTGCATCCTGGTTTACTTGACCTGCAGGAGGATCTGACCAACAGGTAGAGGAAGCATAACGTATATGGGTATTTTAGGAATCGTGGTGATGAGAGAAACTTGGAATAGATTTTAATCCATTTTGGATAAGTCTGGGGTTAGCAATCACGGGACGGGCCAACGTTGCTGATGTATATTCCCTGTTATTACTAAATATCTATTTAATTTAACATATAAACCGTCTTCGCAACCAGTAGGTACATAATAATATGTATCTTGAGAGTTAGACATTTTCGGCAAAATTTCGCGCGGCCACGTTGAACGCGCCTTAACTTAATTTTAGTTTTACATTTTTTTTCCTTTCTGACACAAACTTTTATATTTATTATGTAATTCTTGATGTATTTATTTATGTGATATCACATCATAGCTGCACATCCCCACATCACCTTGCTCCATCTCGATCCATTCGCGGTCGAGCTCCCCGCAAGACATTATTTATTTATTTCTTTTATTAACTGAACAAACCGCGCTGTTACGTCGAATTCCTGAAACTTAGTATTAACACTATAGCCAAAATGGGTTCAAATTTTGCTAAAATTATATATTTTTTTACATTTTATATGTTTTTGTAAGGTTCACATAATTCATTAGTCGAAGCTATTAATCATATTAAATTAATTGTAAAAATAAAAAATAACACCTAAAAGTGGCTGTTTTTGTTCACAAAAACTTTAAAAGTTTTACTAGGTATAATAACATTCATTGTTACCTAACAAAATACAGCAATTCTTTTTGCTCAGTAAGTAACGTATTGACAAAATCGTAACAGTCTGTATATGTGACCAGGCCATCTATTTACAATAGACTAAGTGTTGATATCAGAAAGGCGAAATCAGTACAAATATTCAAAGATAAACTGAAGAAGAACCTATGTATTAACTAAGCCAATGTTACTACTTCATCCATGAGCGATTTTTTTGAAGAATGTACGATGAATTAATTATAATTTAGATATTATGTATAGGTATTTTGTTTTCGATGAAATATTTAAAACTTTTAAAATATTTTAAATTTTGGACATGTAACAAATAATTACCCAAATAAACTGAACTGAACTGAATGAAAATAAGCACTGTTCCAATGTTACAGATTATTGGAAAGTGTAAATTAATATTTCGAAATGATGGTAGGCTAACAATAATATGGTCAGGTACTGTGTGATGGAAAAAGTGATTCATCTAACGTTTCCAAACCTATGCATCGTTAAAAACTGCAGGAAAGTCATGGATTCCATGCCCCGATATTATGCAATGGCGTTGTGTGGTAAAATCGCCTCTGAAATGGCTGGACCTGCAATGGAATGAGAGGAAAGCGTATCACCATCCGCAGTCCGCCGCCGGAACGGATCGATTGAGAGTGTAACGTGACCGCCAGCAGCGACTTTAAAGTAAATAATAAATAGAAGCGGCGAACGAAACGTCATAAAACTACTCGCAAGAGCGAGACCGCTCGAAATCGCATCAAACTCGTAAAACGATTATAAGAAACCGTAAAGAAATGCGCGGAGAGATCTAGCCGTGTGCGTGGCACGAATCCACGGAATTGCAGCATCATAATTTGGAGGAAAACCTTGATACATAGTAGTAAACTAAGGTAACTTGAAACATTTTAGAGGTAAATCGATAAAAGGAGAAGCGTTCAAGCAATCTTATCCGTTTCGTTTTTCAAAAATGAGATATTAAAATCATTTTGTTCAGTAGGATAAAATACGCCTCAAACTATCGTCAAATCAGTCAAAAACGAACTTAATAACATGCATTCAAAAACGCTTTTCAATCAAAAGCAAACGTATCCACGGTATTACCCGGTATCAACTCACTCAAAACCAAATGTATTAATTCCGCTTGCCAATCAGAGACGGCCGATTAGTCACACATGGACAAAGGTCATAGCTGCAAAAAGGTCTTTCGGTTTTCTGAAAAGTGATTCATTCAGTGAAAAATTGAAATGAAAACGAACTTATCCAAGTTTTTCTGTCCAAAAACGTTTTGACTGGTATTGACCACTTTTATAGTAGGTAGTATCAGGTCAACGGCAACAAATCCTATATAATGAACAGGGCGAGTGTTTGCTTTCGGCACCTGAAACTCGATTTTTACCTACATGAATCGAGACAAAAATTATGCCAAAAATATATTTCACAAGGGCCTTCCCTTTCTAATATAATGTAGCGCATGGGTGCTTGAAATAAAAAAAATGGATTACGTTTTTTAAGTTGCTTCTGGATTATTAACATTGCCACTTTACACTTTCAGCTTTTAAAACATATGAAAATATTTGAACAGCTGGCGACGTCGTAATAATGAAAATAATCTTCATATTGACCGAATAGCCATGGACCGTGCACTCTGCAAAACAGGATCGTATCTCACGGAATACCCGGAAAGTCGGGAAACGTAGTATTTCTTAGAAGTGGGGTAGATGTTGACCTGGTGTCATGGCCACCTGATTCTCGTGACAGCGGGCACAGGGCGCCACAGGTTCTAATTGCTCGCACTAGGAGGAGGCTGGCGCAAGGTGACCTCGAGCTGTAACAAGTCGAATGGAAGGACAATTATTTTCAAAACTGGTAAACAAAGAGTGACGGATCCCAACTGGCTTGCCAATGCCCTCTCTGTTTGAAGTAGGACTCTGCCGGGCAGAGGTTATGTCTCAACGTTTTGATTCATCTCAGGGCGAAAAGACTACAACGATAGTTATTACATCCTGAAATGACGAGTTCGTGCGCATCATCACAGTCTTCAAACTTTTTTTTTCAGGTTAAAACGATACACCCAGCTATCGTCCTCTGTGACGATATCATACACGGCTAATGAGTGTCGTCCGTCATATTTTTATATCATTTTACTACACCACTACACGGTGTGGTTTTTCAGCATCATTCGTTAACTCACGCGGTATCTATCTTGTGCAAATTTTCCAAAATTTTAGATGTACACACAAAGTCTTTCGCACTTGGCTCATGCCAGTGCCTAATACATAATATATACATATATTTACGAATCCGTTTTCTTCTGTCACATCCAGTTATTCGACAATTTATTTTAAAAGTGAATATATTGTCAAACGGCGTTTTTTCTCAGTTTCTGGTCCATTAATTCACGGCGCGGCGCGACGATTTGACGCGAATTCAAGGCGGTTACGATCGATCGCTTCCAATACTCCGAGCGACAGTTGAAAATGTTTGCACAAATGCCGCTTTTTACGGCCATCCGTTTTGTAACCTAGTCGAACGGGTGTATTTAGCAACAAAGTCACATTAATTAATTCTAAATGTATTGGATGACGATCACCAGATAGAACGCGGATAGCGCAATAGAAGATTGCTGACTGATTTCTGCAAGGACAAATCCTCAACAGATCAAATTTTTACCCTGCATCAGAGTTTCGTGGTTTTTCGTCGGCGATGTATTAAATTGTATATTAGCATCTTTATTGCGTGATACGTGCGTACAGTTTATCAATTTGGGTATATAGCTTGCCAATTGGTTCAGTGAGTCGGTCGATGGACCTTGTCCAAACCGCGACGTATTCCACTGAGAATTTGCCCTTTAGCGGGGCTTCCCGTGAGCCGGGCTCATTGCCCGGCCTTTTTTGAGTGTGGAATTGCACGGGTGAGCACGCTGAGGTAGGTATCTGGAGGCGCCCGATTGTACAGATGCTTTATGGGGAATAGGATATGTAGACAGGAGTACATGGCATCTTCTGCGGTGATTGACTGCTGAACTGCGATTACCGCGTTGACAGCCTGCTAACCTAGAAGACTGCTCGAGTACTGCATCCAGACTTCTGGCGACCTGGTGTGCAGCGGAGTGAGCTCACATATGTGCTCGTGCGGCGAAGTGTCGGTATTTCGGTACATGGATCGCGGAAAGAGCTTCATATATTCCTCCACGGATTCAGTTTCGCTAAAGTCGCTTCCTTCTTCCGGGCGTATCATGGGGCTGCCCACACTTTCATCAGCCAAACGTTTAGCATCGTTGGATGTTCTTCCGCTGAACTGCCGAGATCAGGTGGCACCAGGCCGGTGCCGCATATGTGAGCTTTGTGTCTTCGGTACCTGACGTACATATTTAGTATGAATAGTCATTTCTTCGTCGAGATCACAGCCAAACGAATCATCGGCAGCAGCGCAAAGAACGCGGCTTTCGAAGCGGCGACCGTCGCGTTCGCGTGGCGCGCGAAGTTGAGGCAACGGTTGACGTGTACCCCGACGTACTTAGCTTCTTAGTTTCTTGACCGTGAGTTTGATTTTTATTGAAGAGCGACAGATCCACGTTGGCGTTAAGCGGTATGTCGGTGGTGTAGACACTGTAGAGCGTCGGCGATGTCGTGGGCTGCTCGCCGTTTACCGTTACGAAGAACACTCTTTTGGAGTGGAAGGACGCATCAATTCTCGGAGCAGGGTGGTCTCAAATGTCATGGTCTGGATCACCAGCTTTAAACTGAGGCCCTCGTGCCCGATTCGGTCGAACGCCTTTTCGATGGCGAGGAAGATGGCTGCCGTGTGCAGGTCGTTGTTGTAGGATTCCGTCAGGCGGTGGACTACCCCGAGCGGAATCCTTATTTCTCGATGCATGCGACAAGGTGCGGCGTCAGCTGTCGCTCGAAGACCTTTGCAAGGATGGGCAGTAGCAAAATCAGGCGGTAGTTACACGGTTGTTGCACGTCCTTGCGAGGTTTCGGCAGCATAATCACCTTTGCCATCTTCCACTTCTCCGGAAAGTGACCGACTCTGATGCGGGAATTGGGCAATCCCGCAAGCTGGCGATGAGACAGCTGGCGACACGCGATCTATCGCAGTGCGCTGCTACCAATGTTGTCGGGGCCGGGTGCCTTCTTCATCTCGATGACCATGGATCTAAGCCGGAGTTACCGGCGAAATTGCTTCGTCGTTCTCGGATGAATTTTCCTCCGCGACGAGATGATAGCGAACAATACAGAAAATACTCATTTATATACCGGCGTCGTAGTGCTGATCAGGTGTTCGTACCCTTTTACGCAAGACGTTTTAATGTATGACATCGTCGTAGTGGCGCGAGTATTTTTCGTTCTGGTTCGCCGTCTCGTGTGTCTCGTAGCGCGTCGTCTCTATCTCACTGGTCGCTCGCAGCTAAGCCATTGCGGGCTCTAGCGGCCGCGCAGTGTTGCCGTTACTACAAATGTATCAGTAAATCTCCCGATTTTTGGTCCCGTCTACCGATCTGTCGTTTTTTTTAAATGAATGAAATAATTATTGTTATTCCGTATCGTTTCGATGCACTTTGAATACGATTCCGTATCGTTTCGATGCACATCTTTCAGATTCTAGGGACCAGCCGAGGAGTAGATAACTTGAATGCTTTTTCGAATGCTGTTTTAGAACAGAATTTCTAATATATGCTAATTTAATGTGACACAGCAGGTAGTATTAAGCGTGTTGTATTATATTATTGCAAAAATATTACATGCATCCCCAAAATACAATATCATTATCCTCACGAATAATCGTAGAATTCTACTGATTTTTACATTTACTGAACGGCAACACTGCGCCGTCCGCTGTCGCTTTCGTACATTCACCCCGTTCGCACGCTAGTCTGGCCGCCCTCTTGTGCATGTTGCGCGCGGCGAAATTCGTGAAGTCTGGAGCAGTTTCCCCAATCTGATGTTTCAGCGTCCAGGTTTCCGGACTCGCCTTGAGGCAATCAAGGCGAGTCCGGGAGTGATGTTTGTTTGTGGCACCGTCGAAATATTTATTGCGTTCTGGATATAATATAACGATTTCTGTTTTCATGTGATCTTTTCGTTGATCTGTACAATAAAAATGTTTATTTTGCTATGTGAACTCTAAAACTTTCACTGTTATTTGTCATTTTAATTGAAATAAAACAGATTCTTACCTGGTGATTGGAGAATTCTATGAGGTTCCATTAGAGGGTTCCATTGAAATTAGAAGAACGCCAAACTTCAATCGAGATGAGCATTCAAATTTTCCGCTGCATGGAACCCTATAATTAAGTAGTTCTCATCGCCGACCCCTGCCAACGAGAATGTTCAGCACGACAAAGCGAGTTATGTGTGCACAGTCGATTTTCAAAATTTACGCAAAACTATTCATCGCTACAATCTGAAATTTAAATACCCGCCTCAACAACGTAGATTGCTGGCACGCAGCGTACGCGACAGTCGCACTCTTATTATCCCCGAAAAGACGGCAAATGTGACTGCCGAGCCGATACGTTGGTAAAACTATCGTCTAGGACCACGGCGGTGCGTATATTATTTTTACCATATCTAATATTATCTGAAAAAAGACAGAGGTGTCGTGGGACACCCGATGGGAGCGAAGCTCTTAACTAATTCAATGTTTATTTTAAAGAAATTTCTTAAGGCAGTGCCATCTGCCATCTATCGGACGTACAAATTACTGATTTTAGCGGTATCTACACTAGTTTAGCTACAGTCCGTAGAGAGCGTCAATAATAATAGAACAAATCTAATTTAATGCGTCGTATTGGACAAGCGGGGAAGGGTTAGGAAGCGGGGGTATGAGAGGGGGCGAGAGGGGAGAGGAGGCGAAGGGGGGGGGGGGTAGA
>JAOPUG010000120.1:2577527-2588308 GCA_027564375.1 Micropterix facetella
TTTTAAATTCAAATATTAGTATATTTTAAAAACAATATTTTTTATAGCACGTTTCTATTAATTTTCTCATATAAATGCGCCGAGCCGTCTGTGTTCGGCGCATTTGTATGGGACGTTCTTATGAGATTTGTATGATATTTTTTTACATACATTGTCGCCTTATCCTATGTATCGTCAATTATAACGTCGTAGCAAGTCACTTCTGATACTTTAGAAATGGGCTCATCTGTAAGTCTATTTTATGCATATTTTCCTGTAGTCTACGGATGTTGCTGCAACACAATCTCAAGACCTGCTATTCTCCTTCCACCAGTGTTTCTTTCGTTTCACCTTAACATTTTAGCTCAGAATCTGATTCAGTAAGACCTCCAATTCGCTGGCGAGGCACTCTCTCAGGTGCCATTAAGGCGAGAAGCGACTTTGCTAAGAAACTTTTCCACCTTACCTTTCCTTTGGGGGTAAAGTCCCTCAGATTGATAAGTTTGCCCCGATTCGCCCTCTCTATTATTATACTCCACGGTCGAGCTACGGCGTGCGTTTTTAACCGAAGACGAGGTTTTCGAATCCTATATGTTAACCTCTTATACATTTACAGTTACGTAGGTCTTTAAGGGTCAGTCGTCCAACCGTGGGTTAATAAAAATACCATTTGGATAAAAATCTGCTAACACTTAATTCCACCAAGACAAAGTACATGCCATTTAGGATTAAAGAATTCATCAGCTAAATTCTATAAATGTTCACACCTATAAACGTTCTGAAAATTCACACCTAAAAGTTGCTCCATAGAAAGTCCAACCATAGAAAGTAAATAGTGTGATACAAGGCCATGTCTACTATAAAGCCAATCTTCCATTTCTTTTGGCATTACAGTCCGAAAATATGTTCTATATGAGTTTGAACGCACCTCTAAAGCGTTTTAAAAACATACATCAGGTGATGCTCGACGTCGCACTGAATCAACCCGGCGGAAACTGTGTTAGCCGTGTGATGACGAGTACATTTTTTGGTGAATAAATTGTTTTGAAAAAAATGTAATTAATTTCAAAAACCGTGTTGCGCCCTTGTTTCTGCATTATTATTGTGAGAATGTATTGAGTTTGAATAATATCGTAAGGCTTTTTGCTATTACCACAACGGATTCTGTGAGTTGAAAAAAATCTTTGCAATGTTACTTTTGGGTAAGGCCATGTAATCTACCGGAATCAAAAAGAGTTTTGTTGTTGCTTTGTTTGCCAAGCAGACAGTGTTCTAGATATAAGGGCTTGCATCAGGTGTAAGAGTTATGTCCATGAAGAGTGATTAATTTTTCGTATACGTAATTCTAACAAAAAAAAATGTATTTCTTTTTCCGTATTTTTTACTTTATATATTCCTGCAATAAACCTTTGTGGTGAAAATGAATGGTTAATTTATTTATGTCCTCATATTTTATTACCATGATATATGAAGGCTAGTTCCCTAAGTTCAGAAATAATTTCTTAACTACTAATTGGAAAACTTAAGTACAGTGAATTAAGAATTCATTTACACATTGATTTAATAGTAAATTCAATGAAAATAGAATTATGTTATCCTCGTAATTAGAATATAAAGAGAATTAATTTGCTTTAAGTTGGAAATAATCATTATTAAAATAGCCATAGGTAGAAAAGATGATCAACGAATACAACAACTTAAAAAGACGACAATAAAAATGGTGGCAATAGACAATCTATTTACAAAACTTAAATTTAAAAAAATAGAAATTGTATTACACATACATTCAGTCTATTAAATAACCAAGTTAAAATATCTGTTAAAAACCAAGTAGGTCAAATCTTCCAAATTATAGGGAACACGCATGGCTGATTCCTTTTTATCCATTGGAAGGTGTCACATGTTACGGGCGAGCCCACCGACCCTGGACGTTATAACGAAATCTATCGTTTTCTCGCTCAGAGACGCAACGACTGTGGACGAAGACGATCCACTTATCCAGTTCCACCCCAGCCCGTGGGAGTCCAACTCTTCACCGCAAGGCACTAGGAATCTCCGAGGCGCATTCTCGCGCTCTCACTCCCAGATGTGGCCATATTTCTTCGACCTCCCGTCTGATATGTTGTTCGAAGTCGCTTGCGCGTTCTTCTACCTTAAGTAAGCGGCAATTCCTCACTCGAATTATCGCGGATCCAAGGCGCCCTTTACTCGGCTTGCCACCCGAGATCGGCTGGCCAACTCATCGTTTCTAAGGATAGATAGCTTAAGGTACCTAACTACTACGCTTCCTTATGTCGCATTGAGCTTCCAAACTCGTCCGGCTATTCATTGTTGAGCAAGGGCCGGCAGACCGACCAGTGCATTAGACAACCATCCATTCGAAGTTTTCACCGAGTGCATATGCCGCATTACCGAGGTACATTGGGCTCAGGCCAAGTCACCGCATTACCGGGCTACAGGGGATCCTACTTCAGGAGGGTTGTTAAACAAAGGCCGGCATGCCGACCAGTGCTCAGATATCCAGGATCGCCCGAGGGCTTCCCCTAGATCATCCGCCATTCACAGCGGGTTCACCGGTTTTGTCCCTCTTTGAGAAGGCTGCCGAATAGGTGTTGTGTCGTGTGTCAGGCCGACCATGATAGAACAGAGTTAACCATTAAGACCCGAGCTGCATGACCCCATTAGACCCCTTTTTATGCAGTTATAAGTTTTTATAGCAGAATTTTATAGTAAGAGAAGTAACGGAATATTGATTTATGCTGTTTCCTGCGCTGATTTAGTCGATGCTGTTTTAGCTGGTCACAATACGGACTATTCGACGGTAGATCAAAAATTTCTTAGACAAATATATTTTTAAAACGTTTTTGGGGGTAGTTGGTAAGTAATTTGGGAGTCACTATCAAATTCCACACTCACATTATGCAGGCTCTACATTGGCCTACATTGCCGCATCGCTAAGGTGGCAGCGAGTCGGCAGCACTCAAATGTGTGAGAAATAGCAAGAGAGACGTAGGCGATGCGGAAAGTGTCGGCTAACGTGGAGGGCTGACATTAAATATCGCTTGATTCGGTCAATTATGTATTTTGTCGCGGGTCGACGCTTAAAAAACATACTTTATTTTAATAAATGTTACAGTTGGCTTATTACGTCTACTCGGTACTATGGTTACTATAATAATTGTCAATATTCCGTTCTACCTCTGTATTTATACAAGTCTAATCATTTAAGCTTATCATTTACAACGTTCTAGAAACTTCGTAGTAGCTTATCTATTTGAACATTAATTATATTACTTTATTCTATAACGTTTGATGTCGTTGATTTCCTACATCTTGTAGTGGCTTTATCTGCTCCTCAGGTCAGCGAGGTCAATTTCTATCGATAAATGTTGCGCTGCTAAGTCGTCATTTAATAGAGTCCGTGTACTTCCATTTGTCTTCTATCTATGATATATTCTTACAATATCCTCCTTAAAATGAGCGATCATCTCAGTTAATGGGATTTTCTGAGATGATTGCTTCTCGATCCTTGCGCTGATTTTCTTCTTATATGTCCATATGCCAGTTGTAATTATAATTACTATAGACATTATGTAAGTTATTGTTGATGTCGTTTCTAAATTAAATGTATTTTATGTTCCATTGGTAGAACATAATTTATGCTTATGGAAGTTCTCAGTTTGTTTTCTAGTTAAGTTTTCCATGCTTTAAGTGAGCTTTTGATGTCCCGTTATTTTCTTATGAATGGGTATTTTCGGTAGTTGAATATTTTTGGTTACTCTATTTACCAATATTTTTTCTACCAATTTGATGGGGCAATTTTTCGGTATGTCTACAGGTATGCTCCTTGAATTTTCGAAAGTTTCCCTACGTTCTTGCATTTTACTTCTATTTGCGTTGGCTTGTTTGACGCGATGATCCATTTCGTTTCTACTTTCATATATTGTGAGTACGCATGTTTGATGTTGTTGAGTTCTGCGTATGTGCATGAGTTTTCTCTCGTCGGCTATTTATAAGTTCCTTGATGCAATTTTCGTTTTTGCCGAGTTTCGAATTTTCGCTAAAGAATTATTGTTTCTGTATTCATTGGCAGCTTATTTTCTCCATTGTTCATTCTTATGTTAATGTAAGAGTCAGGTAATGTGGAGGTTATCCATTTATTTTTTTGACCAGATGGGTATAGGTCCAATATGATAGGATAAGAAATATTGTCATACAATTACGGGTACTTCGATCAAACATGTGAATCTAGTTAAGAATTGAAGGTCTTTTACTGTACATACATTTTCTGAGATGGGTAAATTCTCTCCAGGTAGATATTCTTGTTTTCATAGTTTTATTTTCTTTATGCTATCCTTAAAATTGTTTACTGACAACATTCCTTAATTTTCTAATTACTTTAATGTTAACGCATTTCTCAATCTTAATATTATGTTTTCCAATATGTCTAAATTAAATAATATTTGTATATAAGCCTTAGTTAGTTTTTCTCCCTTCTTAGATTGTTCTATATCGTTAATTGTATTCATCATTAACTCTTGATTACTTTCGAATAATTTTGACTGGTTATAAATTTGATCTAAGGCTATGTTAGTTATGCTTAATTGTTTACTTTGATTATTCGTAATTTTAGCTATATTTAATTGATTCTCATTTAATAATGTATTTATAATTTTTTCCAGTCATTAATTTTATAAAACTCCCTAAAGGGTTTATACTCCCAATTTCTTTCTCTTCTTTGTTTCTAATGGGCCATCTATGTTGTTTTTAATTATGCTTAGTAGTACTGTCTGTTGTTGATAGGTAGTCAAAGCCATCACTACGGTCTTTTGATTTTTGGCTGTCCGCATTATTACGTAGGACGGACCATATAGTTTGATGCATGCCGTGCGTTTGTGCGTTTGTTGTTTGTGTGTTTGTCCGTATGTCGGAAGCTTCCCTTTGTCCGATCTTAGCCAAATTTGGTAGGCAACCTCCCTGTCTGACCCTAAGCACTACCAGGTGGCAACAAATTCGGTCTGAGTCCCGCAGGTGCTGCAGGTGCATCGTGGTTTACTTGGCATGGAGGAGGATCTGACTAATAGGTAGAGCAGGCATAAAGTATATGGGTATTTTTGGAATCGTGGTGACTAGAGAAATTTGTTGGAATAGGTTTTAAGCCATTTTTGACACGGTAGGTTTTACCAATTACTGGACGGGCCAAAGTTGCCGATGTATATCGCTACTTTTTCTATTATTTAACATCTAATAATATTTTTCTATATTTTTTTAATATATTGGGTTATTATCCAATGCGGGTTTTTAATTTATATTCTTCCTTCCTCGAATGCTATTATTCCAAATAATTCTCTTAATGGTTTGATGTCGATGTTTGCTGTAACAGCACTCCATCTAAAACCAATTATCGGTTTATTTTAAGGGTCGAAACATGTACGTTCTTTCTATTTGATAACGTTGGAATACTTTTTTCATTTATATTGCGTTATCGTTGTTGGTTTTAAATATGTATCCTTTGCTTTCCTGTGGTTTTCTTTAACTTTGTCGCCTATTTTAAATGGAATTTATTCCCTATTCTGATTTGATTTTTCCTTGCGTTTTTCTTTATCTTTTACTACACTTTCTTCTTCAGACTTGTAAAGTGTCTGTATTTTATTTCGATGTTCTTTTGTGAATTTCTGTATACGGATATATTGATAAGATCTTTTTTTTGTTTTATAATATCCTGATTGTACCTCTATAGGTGCTTTATTTGTAACTGAGTGAATACTGTAGTTATATGCAGTGATTGCGTAATCCATAATAGTGTTTATGGTATCATTCGGATATAGCCTACTAAATGTTTTTAAGCGTAGAATGTAGTCTCTCTATGAGTGAGTTGGAATTTGGGTTGTCTGGTGTCGTTATATGATATCCGGTTCCATATTCTTTCAATAGTTCTTGCGTTATTTTCGTATTGATTTCGCCTTCATCTATTATTAATCGCAATTTTGCACCGACTGAATCTAGTGAAAAGGGTCTCTTGCTGTGTCGTAATAGATGTAATTAGTTTCTTTAAAAAATCTCTCAAATTAGTTTCTTTAAAGAATTGAAAATAGATTCGTTTCTTAGGAAAGTAGTTTGAAATGAACACCGTGTTTATCGTGTTTATGTGATACTTATATAGTCCGTTATAAAATATTATTATGGCATGAAAGCGAAACACCGCCCGCCGTATTGCAAACCATAATTTATAGGAAATGGCGTATATTTCAGTTGAAGTGTTTACGCCCATAATCCCCCGTGAAAAGCTCTCTGCGAATGAAACAGTCAAGCACTTTCCTGTCTACCAAGAGTGAAGCAATAAAATAAACCGCCTCCATTCTACATATGATTGTAAAGCCAGGCTATAAATTAAGGAAGACATATTTATGTATTCCTCTCTAGTAATGTCACGTTCTTTATCGACACCGTAACCCACACGCAATTAGACTGCTGATCGTTTGTCCATATCGCTTGGTCACCGCGTCGCCCCACGCACTACAAAATAAAACATCAACGGAGAGGCTACCCCGAACCGCATAGAACCACCACCTCCCAGATTATTATTAAAGCCGAAGGGCCTCCGCGACCTGGTTCCTTGGCGTCACCAACAGTAGTCATATCTATCGAACCGTTCGGCGCGCGTGGTGCAATGAAATCAATGAATATTGAAATTTGAATTAATTTTCTTAATCTTATACAAACGTGCAGGTACAAACTCATATGCAATTACTTAGCTTCCAAAAAATGTCATCACTAATGAACGGACTGCTAACACTCCTTGCCTATTCAAATTATTTGAAAATATTTCACAGTAAGAAACTCTTTCAGAATGTTCAGAACCCTCGCTGTCTAATTTATATTTGTTTAATGTACAATTTAATATATTATAGTAGATATATATACAGTACAATAAAAAAAAAATTTAACGTACATTTTAGGGTATATTATGTAATTCATCGGAAATTCAGACAATCTAAATCGGACTAGAAAACCAGACCACCTGGACCTGGACCCAGACCAGGACATCTATAATCTCGTGCAAGGCTAGACACCTTTCTTAGATGTCCATGTAAAATCATTTGCACTTGCCTCTAGTTGCTGACAGGCCATTTTTTGATCTGTCAGTTAGTTGTGCACAGCATCACTATTATCTTAAGTTCGTCGCTTGACAAACTTCGCGAGAATCGTGATGGAGATGAATACCTCCATTAATGTCAAATAGCTATGGCAGCTTGTAGACATACGTTAATTACTACAGCACACCCAAAAGGGGACAAATATAATAACAATAAGTAAAAAATGAAAAGAAAAGAAAATCAATAAAATACTGCTAAATATTTCAGTTGTAATATAAATAAACATTGTTTAGGAGGTTAATATTTTTGAAACGTGCAAATTAGTACCTCAAAGATTCTATTAATACTGCTACTCACTGTATGTACAGTCCTAATTTTAAAAGGGTCGCAGTATCGGAGGGATACTTTTTGCGTGTACAGTCCAGCCGGAGTACGTGTCGCGCCTCGACCGCACAGAGGTAATTGATGAGCTGCGAATATCGTCCTTCAGGGCGCAAAATACAGCAGATTACTGGAAAGGGGGCGGAGCGGGCCATTCGGGGACACTGGGAATTTCAATCTGCTGAATGGCCAAATTGGGTTATAACTCTCTTTCGTAGGCTGCGCATTTGATCCTTGATTTATACAATGCGTTAACGGGGCGTTGCGAAACATTTTAACCGACGATTGATATGTATATGTGGAATAAATAAGTAATAGCTGAATTTTTGTACCATAATCCATATCCACCGGAAAGAAATAGCTGTGATCAGACACGTGCGCCAGACAGGACTGTATTTTCGTAATGTTGGGACGATTTTCTTTATTTGTATATTTTATCATTTTTCTGATTTGTATTGCTTATCTCATTGCCAGACCGTCCTCCCTCCACAGCAACAATTCGTATCAAAATCTCACCCCCCCCCCCCAGCTATTAGATAAGTTTTTTTTCTAATTTTCTTGGTTATATTACTTTGCGTGCGCAGGCGCCCGTGGATGTGTGTGTGTGTTTGAAAAAACGCGCGTCAGACCTAGCACCCTCGGATTATCATCTGTCTTCAAACTTGAAAAAATGGCTAGGAGGACGGAGATTTTCAACGAACAACGAAGTCATATGAACTTGTAAACCGCGGCCTATTTTGCAGGCCTTAACGCTGTTTACTATTTCGCCGGAATCACTAAACTTGAATGAAGATTGACCACTTGCATAGCCCGTCAAACAGGCTATGTTAAAAAATAATTCACGAAGAACTTTTCTAATAAATTTATATTTTTTAATTTTTACACGTATTTTTCGAACCGTCCTAGTGATGTCACCCTCCCGTAAACAATCGACAGGCGCGCAGCGATTTCGTCTCGTACTCTATGAAGATTGTGCGTTTCGCGAGTCGAATCAAGTCAGCAAATTTTACGACTTCAACCAGGATTTGCCGTTTTTTTACGACCAACTGGCTGAGATGACTCTTTTTATTTACGTCGTAAAGTCGACTCGGATTTAGTCGACTTTATTCGCTCATCAATTATGTATCGGCGCGGCTGAGAAACGCCAAGAGCCGGAGGCAATCTTATAAGTGTCACCTGTTGACAGTGCAATATTCACCTGATGGAATGAAATGGGTGCAAGCTGACTCTAGCAGCAAGGTATATACGAGGGTGTACAAAAGAAAATCGAGATTTTTTTCTGTAGGCAATACAGCCTTCCCCCTTATGCGACCTAGAAAGTAGCTGGCATATCTATTGGCAACGAGGATTGAGAAACCCAAATTGTATTGTTTCGCCAGCAGCATTTCAACACCTTTCAGATCTAAAGCAGTGAGTTGACTACTCGTGTAATTTGAAAGATAAGAATACAGAATTGGTAACGCGATCGTATCCGAAGTCCTGAGCATCCGAGACCTAGGGGTAACGCAGGCCTCAATTATAAGTATTAATAAAGAAATTCCTATTTTTGAACATGGAACCTTTGGCTGTAGAATACATTTTATTTTTACATAATGATGGATGTAAGTCGAGAAAATTTTCGATGTATGATTTTTTACGATTTTTGGTATGGGTTAAGTCAACAAGAATGTTGTCTATATAGTCCAGGCAACGAATGCTCAAAAAAAGGTATAGAGGGAAATGCTTGGAATACAATTTTTGACTTCGTAACTTTGTTTGGACTAGTTAGGAAGTAAACTTTTTTTCGTTTGGACTAGTTAGGAAGTAAACAAAAGTCCCCGCCCGTAGCCCTTAAGCCGGGGGGGCGGGGGAGGGGGTTTGTCGCATGGCGTCTGTCAGGCTCCCGCGATCTTTGTGTTAACGATGTATAGCCGTGGATGGGTTCCGGTCCCCCACCTGTTGTAAGCCTCTCCCTTTTTTGTCCACGCATGCGTACTGACGGTCGGATGTATGCCATTTTCTCCTTGTCACTCTCAGTGGAGACATAACTCTTCCCGAGTATAAGAGACGCCACGCAATCGTTACCGCCACAGTAAGACTTTATTTTAATGAATGGTACGCTTTTTTACTTTAGAATTTATCCGTGCTTGTAATCAATTTGCCTAAAGACAAGTTATGGTAACAAATACTTGATTTGAAGCATAAACAGACCACAGGTGTCTCTCAGACGCCATGCGGCCGCCGACTTGTCTTTTTTTTTTTCTTCCGCATTTTTATTTTTTCCACTTTCATTTGATTCATTTTTTGCAGAAATGGCTGAAGAAAGAATACTGTTTGACAATTATAAAATAAATTAACCCTCCAGCGCCTAGCGTGATGAAAACGGCACGCCCGAACACCGTTTTTATATTGACTGTAACTCGATCCCTAGCAATTTTGCAGAATTACGGCTTTCGAGGCTGTACTAGGGAAGGGTTGGAGCTGCCGATTTCAGGAGTTTTGATCTCTCAAACCCTTCCAACCATACGTGGTAGTCAGTTTAAAAGTGATACACCCCGAGGATGGATCGCTCATACTTGTAAAAGAAATATTCTAATTATTTACTAACATTTCCTCCGAACATTCCACCAAGTTCAGCTGTGGCTGGGAAATTACCTGCCTCCTCAGATGTATGGGTGGAAGATTGAGAACAACAGCCTGGTCCCAGTGCACAGTGAGTTAGCAGCTGCACCGGATGATATCCTGAAAATGATTTTCTGCCGATGCACGAAAGACTGTGCAAGCGCGAAATGTGGCTGCAAAAAAGCAAGCCTCAAATGTTGCCCAGCATGCCAAAATTGCCAGGGGAACTGCCTGAAATTTGACTCTGAAGATGAAGAAGAACAGGAGGATCCTCTGATCGTTTCCCTACAGGGGTCCGATGGAGAAGATGATAGAGAAAAAAAAGATGAAAGCGAAGACGAGGATCAAGGTCCTTCCCCCCCAAGAGAGCAAGAAATTGACTGAATGGTACCTACTGTTGTAATGTTTTATGTTGATTTACTTTTCTATGTCAATAAACTTCGTTTTCACTTAATGGTTGTGTTTTGTAAAACTATCACAATGTCTTATAGACACTCATATATGCACAAACATGGTCATAGCAAAATATTTTTCCATTAAAATGGTCTAGATCTTCTTTAATTAAGTGTGAGGAACCTAGTCAGCGGGTCTACAAGTATGTATTCTAAAATGAGTATCTGTGCTATTTAGATGTCCAGTACTGGATATAATGGTGCATATTTCGGCCAATACGTTGACCGGAATGGTGAGAAATTGATAGATTCATTAGTCGACAGTTGTCGC
>JAOPUG010000120.1:2719980-2730850 GCA_027564375.1 Micropterix facetella
GTGTACCCGGAGGCGCGGGGGCGGGGGTATGCCGACCCCGTCGAAACGGTAACGTTCGAAATTCGATCTGTTTGAAGGGCGCATCAGGCGCCCAACAACCACCTAGTAAATAAATAAATAAATTTGACTGCGACATCTACACATGCAATGCAACCACAGAATATTCAGGGCTCGCAGAAAGACTTACATCTCACTTCTACTAAGTTATTAATTCCTCGAAACGAACGCCATCGGAACATTCGACCTACAAACTCCAATGTTATCGACCCCACACAAAACTTACTACGCTGAGTTGAAACGCAAAACGTTGTCTCTCATCAATCAACCCTCCTAAGTTACGTTCGACAACATGTCAGGGATTCGTAGCTTCCCCAAAGTTGGTTAGGTAGGCACATAACTCAATAAACAATTCCCTCAGGGCTATGACGTCACTCCAAATGTTGAAGCATTTTAAGATCGAACGGCGACGTAACTTAAAGGTCGGTCCCTCCAAACGAACACACATGGAGCAATATTACAAATTGTGTAACTTTAAATTATATAAGTCAGGATAAGTAGGCAGATAAAGGTCTAAAGTAAACTGTGCTTAAAGTCTCATTTTGTTATCCTAAAGTCTATAAAGAATAAAGCCCTGAAAGTAAGTGAGAAAGTTCAAAAATGATTTTGATCATTTTTATCATTTGTTGCTAAACGTAACCCATTTTATGTCATAGACAATAAATTGAAGAACGTTTTAAATTAATTTATACCCTTTCAGTTTGTAAATTTTTCATTGAAATTCAGCGCAATTTCATTATTTTTTTTTCGTTTTTTTCTGATTTTCACTGATAAACTACTGAAATTTGAAATATTTTTTGCCTTTGTTCATTAACATCTCGCCTTAGAAATTGATAAAGGGATATTTCTCCGGGTTTTACTCATAAGATTTATAATATTATTAAATAATAAAACTATCGCATGAAATATTTTTTTTTGTTATTTGGGGCTAGTCCAGGGTTTAGTGATATTTGTAACCTGCGACCATTACTGGTCTATTGTGATCGCCATCTACTATTATAGACCCGTGCTAAGCCTTGCATCATTTAAGAACTGCATTAGGTTTTTGGCGCTGGATTGTTTTACCTCTTCAGCTTGGAGGTAGCGTGGGTATATATTTTACGCATCAGCGGGCCGCATTCGTACATAAGATGCATGGGAGTTTCCTATGTATCTTGGCAGAACCTGCACTCTCTAGTGTCCCGGAGCTTAATGTTGAACATGTGTTAGGTTCAGGCCGCAATGTCCCGTGAGCGCCCTCGCCAGCATGCGTAGATTGTACCTATTTAGCACTAAAGCCTCATGGGCAGTCTTACGGTCGTACGCTTTAATTAGTGCTTTAGAATGATTCAAACCTGGCATGTTGTTCCAGTGGTTGAAGGATTGTTCTGAACTTAGTTTTTTGAGAATTAGGTTTACCAGGATTTTTGGTACGCCACAGCTAGGTTCAGGACTGTGTAACGTTCCCTTTGCTCCCGCCTTAGCAAGTTCATCGGCTTTTTCATTTCCTTCGATTCCTGCATAACCGGAAATCCATCAGAACTACCCTGTTCTTTTCGCCCAGGGAGTTCAGCAGCGCCACATGAAACGTTAGACCTTTATTTAATTATTCATATAAAATGTATATTTAAAAGATTTGTCATTATACCTTGTATTTTGGTTATTCGATGTGTTGTTCGGCGCTTCCGCATATATCCCATTTCATCAAGGGGACAATTTCTGGGTCGGAATGACGTTTCTGCCATTTTTAATATTAACTTTGTTTACCCAGATGATACACATTCTAAAATTCTGGAAAAAAATAGCAAACTGACGAAGAGGGGCTTCATTTACTGGTAATAATAATATCGAAAAAACGATTTTATTGGCAGTTAAAATGTCGGCGTTGTTAAATTTACAGATCGAAAGAGGAAGTATGGAAAATTTAGCAAAAATAATTAATTAACGTTAAAGAATTTTTGATGAAATATTATGCTCTGTGAATTTATTATTATACGTATGTGGCAAATGATTGTGCATTGAATTACGTGTGTAGTTAGAATGTCGTCTCGGGGGCTCGAATAACTATATAAGACGGGTCTTACATTGCGGCACCTTCAGAGCGACGTTTGAAACTAGGCATGGGCTATCCAGGGTCCCAATGACGATGCCATGTAGCACATCGCCGGTCCTCAAGCGACGTTATATTAAAGTGCTGCATTTTATCACGGTAGGAGTCAAACGCGAGATGTTCGCGTCGCACTAGGCACCGGACTGCCCGCCTTTGAATCCTCCCCAGTTGGGCTTTGTGCTCGTTATATTCCGGATACCAAATGGGATACCGGGTTATATGTGAATAACGAGTATCTCCAAGATACAGTTTAGGAAACAGATAGATTTAGATTATTACCTACGGTTCGTCCATTCATTAAGGTAAAGGTAAAGTGCTTTATCTTAATGAATGGAAGTGATTTATCTTATAAGTAGAAAAAGGTAAGGTAGATAAAGATTAATATAGAAAAAATTAAGGTAAGGTAAGTTTATACATAATAAGGTAAAGTCGATTCATTAAGGTAAATTAACAAATTTATATAAATAAATAATAACAATACAATATATGTATAATACCCATATAATAAATTATATTGGTTAGATTGATGGCGATATTAAAATACTAGTTGCAAAGCAAAGGCGCTACCTTTACCGTTACTTGTTTTAGAATGCCTTTGGGTGTACGGAGACTAAGAACCTGCGTACACCGTCTCGGCCTGGTTGTACTTTCTCCCCTCTGGCTAGGATCCATCTTTGGGGAGGCATATTATCCATACGGATGATTACAAGATCGTCCATATTTATAGGTGTTTGGAGGCCTAATGGGGCATGTGCAACTCGGGCCATATGACCATTTGTAACACCTGTCGGCCCGACTCAGGGCTCACCCTCCATCCGGCAGACTCCCCGAAGATGGACTAATCCGGTGAAACCCGCTTTGCGGTTGGTGACCTGGGGTAACACCTTGGGCGGCACTGGTCGCTTGATGTATTGGTCGGTTTACCGGCCTTGCTCAACTGACGAATAGTCAGGGGAGTCTAGTTGCGTAATGCTTCTTAAGGCGCGTAGGTACGTGTCGAACTGTCGTCGCCTACCCTTAGAAACGACCCGATGGCCATCCGATCTCGGGTGATTATCGCCGAGTAAAGGACACCACGGGTCTGCGTTTTTTCCGAGTGGCGGAATGTCCCGTTATCACGGAGGTAGTGGAAGCGACTTCGATCCTGGAATTAAACTGGTGGATGGAGAAATCCGTCTAAATTTGAAAGTTAGGGAGTGAGGCTGCTCGCCGGCAGCTCGCTGCTCGATGCCTCGCTATGCGTCTGTCACTAACGGGCCGCGGCGTAGTTGGATAGTGGATATGTTATGTCAAAATTCTGTACGTTTCACTTAGGGGCGATATAACGATAATGTTCGCTGAAACGCCTCGGGGTGACGGGCTCGCCCGAGTATAGACTTAAATCCAAATATATATAGGTGTTTGGGTTTAAGGGTGAAAATAAGTCTGCTTAAATGTAACGAATATAAAAGAATAATGCCGCCCGCCTCTAAGCCTGGCTGGATGATGTCAGACAACTCGAAGGACGAGACTGGATGGCAGACATTGGAGCTGGAGTAGGTTTATATGTCCATTCTTAAAGTGGAAGTCACCAAATGGTTGCGCTCAAAAAGTTGAGACGAATGGGAAAGGCAACTGATGGCAATTGTATCTTAACATATAAGGAAATGTTTATATATTAATTTATTTTAGCGTCTTTATATATCTACGTATGTATTTGGGTGTAATATTGAATAAAGGTAGGAACGAATATATATGTATTTATTTTTAATCTTTACTAAATCTTTATAACTGAATGATACCAATATATTATTATTAATGCCTATGTAAGTAATTATCCTTTTGTTATCAATATTTTACAACTAACATTACCTACTGTGTCTCTTTCTTCTCAAATATTCTAAATCATATTGTCAAGGAATTGTATAAAAATAAGTATACTATGTATACCTTATATTATAGGTATCACTCCAGAATAGACCGTAGTCTAGTGGACTAATCTGTACTTTCTTTGCTTCGCAAATAATGATCAATTATCTCTTCGTTTCTACACCTTAATTTAATATCAACATTGTAAACCTTATAATGGATTTTCTAAATAAATAAATAAATAATATGAATGGACCGTAAAAAGGCCGCAAATATTAGATTATGATTTGGAATCTGGGTGTTGGAGCCCAGGTGCATATTTGTTGTGCTTCCGTTTGCTTACAATTCATTCCTTAGTCATGTGATTTCTACAAACTCAATTATCTTTGAGGTAACGATTTCTTTGATCTTACTTGGGTCCAGAACTTGTCTTCCCAGGCGTCGGCTCCTCGATAGCATTAGCGGTCCCCATTCACCCAGAAAATGGAGCGTTCTCTCTCTCCGCTTCTTTAAGGCAACTCTGCATAGGTCAGTCTCAGATAGACCCATACGGTGTAGATGCTTATTCAATTAGCAGCTCGTTCCTTACCGAGAGTGTTTTGGAGCGAAGCTCTTTTACTAAGGTTACGCGCGGCGAGAGAACTGGCAAAAAGTATAACGGGACACTTTTGGTAAGACGCTTTACCGTCATCTTTTGGTAAGACTTTTGGTAAGACGCACAAGTGCGGGACGCATCTTCTTCTTTCACGTGTGGCAGTTCCACGCAGCTTGGTTGCTGCTTGATCGTGATTTAAAAAAAAAACCTTTTTACAAAATATAACCTGATTATACATTACATAACCAGCTCTGATAACCAAACAATGGAGACCATTATTTTTCAGGTGTCTATATGTACCTATATAACCTGTAAAATATTAAATATTCCGCAAAACTAAAGAATAACGAAAATTTAAATTTAAATATCTCGAACTAAAGTAATGACCCAAAGTTTTTGAATACATAAATAATAAAAAAAACTGCTTAAATATTTTATTTTGGGAATATCTCGAAGAAATAGATAAAATCTTATTATTACATAATACGTTCCTGAGAGGATTGAATCCCTAAAGGTTATCTACATTTGTTTCTACATAATATTATTCGCAAGATGTTTTGAAGGAAAGTATTCGAATATTAAAATTTGCTTTAATGAATTCAGTAAAAGCAATCTAACATTACATGATATTTTTTCCAAATTATAAATCCTTCTAGATTCACCAATAAATACTCAAAATAAGCTTTTTTTTACAAAGTTCATGAAAATAAAACCGGCGCTTCTTGACCGCGACCGTTAATTGGCAACAACTGGCAAAGTGGAAAGTTGAGACGCATATACATCGCGTAATGAAGTGTTTCGGCAGTCTATTCATAGATGGCGTTAAAAAATGCTAATTTCCTCTCCTAAGTTTCGTCCCCGCTTCGCGTTACCCCTCGGCTATCGTGCGAGAAAAGTCAAATTTGATTTAGCTAATAACAGCGCCTTAAAGTCTGCCTAACCTATGGAATTGAACGAATTAATTTAGCGAAATAAAAGGATTCGCGATCAAAAACTATTCATGCTCTTTTAAATGCGCCGGATGTTTCTATTGTTTTTATATTGCTTGGAAATAAATTATTTTATATTTTAAACAGCAGAAGTCTTTTAGTTCTTGGGTGCATTCTAACACCATCTTTGATTTTCTTTGAGATGATGAGATGGCTCTTAGTGCCGCTTGGCTTATTCGATAGGGATGTTTAATGTTTGTAGGCTTTTGGCATGTTTTCATAAGCGCAGCTGGTGATGGCATACAACTCTGCCCCAAGATGATTATATTATCAATTTCTCAAAATCGTGATCTATCGACTAATATAGGACTTAAATGAACATCTTTAGAGGAGGATATTGATTTTTGTATAAATGTTATTGTAAGTGCAATGAAGAGCTTTTTATTCGATTGTATTGGTTGTTTGACGTGTGGGCAGGTCGACTTGAATCGCCTGTCGCGTCTTCTCTTGACCTTTCGTTTGGTGGGCGGCGATATTTCACGCTTCAGATAATTCGGTACCACTTTGATGGCCTTTCTATTTTCGATTAGCCATAATTCTCGCATCAGCCGCGTCACAGCAGCTACCACACCGCACACCTTCGCTGATTCATGAGACCAATGCCCCCCCAGTCTGCAGCCAGAACGACCTTCTTCTGTCCAGTCTTCTGCGTACGCGACGACACTCGATTCTCGTCGCATCTAGGGTGATATTTATTTTAATTTAATATCTCAAGGGGGGAAAACGAGTACAAACAATTGGTATCTATGTCTAAATCTTCTGTCTTAATATGGGTTTGCTTGTACCCATGAGCATTCTTTACGGGTAAATAATGAATGTACATATTCATAAGGACAGTCTAATAATAAAACTTACGTGAGTCATACTAAAAGTTTCTGGAGCTGGCGGCACTCTAAACCCAGAATTGGTGTCTGGCTTTTGGAGTTGAAAGAGATCTTTCAGGCGAGATCACCATCGCGGGACACGAAAGCTAATCTATTCAACGAGGCTGGAACAGTCGAAGCCATTATTGCAAACCTTTTGGAGTGACGTCATATTGAGAACAACACGTCTATTATTCAGATTTAACTCTTTGTGCTGAAGCAGAAAATCCGCGTACGATTTACGCGGATTACTAATGCGAAATTGTAAGATTCGAAGAATCTTTTTTTGAAACATCTGTAGCTCGGAATATTTAAAGTAAAAAGGATTTTATAATGGGTATAAGAGTTTTATAATGGGTAATTATAGTTTTATAATATTGTATAATGGGTGGAATTCTTACTAGAATTTCGAAAGTAAAGTATCTATCTTCGATTCAAGGAGCTTACGTTCAAGGAGCACATCACTGATGTATCCAGGTCCTGTTTTAAGTTTCTAGGTTTCGTTGTTCGTAACCTAAAGCATTTTTACAATGTCCGCATTATGCATACATGTATTATTCAATATTGTGAGAAGTAGATTGAAAACAAATGCAATTATATGGGAACCAAATGAGGTCCTTTATATCCCTGTGTTTGCAAAAAGCAAATGATGTTTCTTACATTTGTTATATTTTTAACAATACGGATGCTATCCGTATTTATTATACCTCACTAGTTTTTTTCTAGGCATGGTTAAAATTGCCCAGGGAAATGATCACCATTGCCTACGTTTTTAAGCTGTTCCGTGGCAGATTTTATAATCCTAGCGTGATAGCGAAGGTTTGTCTCTTTGTTCCGGATAATTATAATCGAACTCGGTCACATCATCTATTTGCGGAGCCATATTCGCGATATATTTTGCGCGTACATCTGAAAGTCCGAAAGCTTTGTTCGAGATGGATACCGCATGAGTTAACGGAAGTTCAAAAATGACAACGTGTAGAGTAATGTGATAAAGCAAGCAAGTAGCGTGGTGCGATAAAATGATAAAAAAAGACGACGGAGGACAATCATTATCAGTATCTGATATCGTAACAGGTGACGAAAGGTGGGTGTACGGTTACGAACCTGTAAGAAAGAGGGGAACAACGGAGTGGGTCTTTCCTTTGGAGGATTTGCCGACGAAAGCCAAGAAAGATCGAAGAACTGGGAAAATGATGGTTGCTTCTGTTTTACCAAGATGGGACGTTATACGACAGTTTCACTTGAAAACCAAATAACAGTCACTGCAGATTGGTACGTTAACATTTGCTTACCTAGTATTTTAGAGAAAGTACGTGAAAAGCGTCCTTGCAGTAGCGTAGTCCTCTAGTGTAGACAATGCATCCGCCCACTCCGCTAAGATGACAACGGCATTTCTGAACACTGGTGACGTATCATGAAATTGAATTCGCGGTTGTTTGCCATTATAAATGAGATTGAGAGAGGTAGTCTATTTGAGAGAGGTAGTCACCTTAAGGTGTTTTCTCAAAAGCAGTGTTTTTTTAGTTTTCCTTGGATAATATTTTAACCTAATTGGAAATTGATCCAATTTTAATCCTTTTATTTACCCCCATCTGTATTCGGAGTATATTTTTTATTTTGTAATAGTCCTGAATTCCAAAATCGCATCTTAATCTATTACCGAGATAGAATAGAATATAATAAATTATTGATTTTCCAAATAATAATATCATTAGGTACGTACATTTAATGTATATCTATTACCCATACGGCATGCAATCATATCATACATCTAAAATGTAATTAAGAATAACATTTCAGATATTTGTCAGATAAATTGCAAATTAGATATCGTATCTGGACAATTCAATTATAATTATCTAACAAAGGACTATACAATATTTTTACTTCAGTTTTTTTAATATTTTAAGGTAGAAACCAGAGGTTATTTTTTTAATATTTGGTAATATCGGCTGTTATCAAATGTATAAACTCTTTAAAGTATAAAATATATTTTTTAAGTAACGGTTTAATTGTTATTTTTAAATACGTTCTTTTTCAATATATTTAATATGTGAAGGTAACGTAATAAAAAAAGTATGGACCAGTGTATTCAGTATCTTGTCTCGCTGCTTTTAATTTGGCACTAGGTAATAATATGTTATATAATTTACTCATGAATCTGAAAATTTAATTTGTTTGTCCTTTTTCTTGTAGAAATCACTCATAGGTCCTCACATTAATATAATTATATAAATATATAATGATATTACTGTGAAACTAGATCAGCCGCACAACGGTTTCACCAGGTTAAGTGCCTCTTCGGGGAGGCTGCCGGATGGGAGTTGAACCGTGAGTTGGACCGACAAAAGATAACAAAGCTGGTCATCAGGCCTGAGCTGCACGGCCCCATTAGGCCCCAAAGAGCCAGTCAGTCAGGACCCTGTAGATTGTTCTAGCCGGTCCAATGTGTTGCGATGTGACCTACATATTTGTAAACCGAGATGGCCTCCCGAGGCCGGGGCGCTGGGCGAACTGCCCTCTCCGCTACCGTTAACGAGTACCCGATCTCCATCGCTATGGCTCGTATTTAGCTACCTAGTTACCCAGTATAATTGAGGTCGATTTAACCATTATGTCTATCCGTTCAATTCGGGCAACAAAGATCTGTAGTGATTGTATACAGGGCTCTCAATGCGGACGATGTCTGTTATAAACTGACGCGTAACATCCGGGGATATCGAAGCAGGCTACCAAAACAAATATTTAGCAATTCTGCCATTGCCAGTGCGGAGGAAATCAAGTGACGATAGAGCACAGATTGCTAAAATATGCATTACAAATTGCGGGCGTGACGATCGAAATTGCAGCTACGGGCAGCGCGGATATATGTAAATATATAAACCTGTTATACAATGCGAATTACATGCACAAACCAATGCTATTTTCGACTGAAGGAAGCGAGACAACGCTGCTCGGAAATAGCATGGTAGCAATACTAAGGTTCGATTTTAATCGATAGAGAAAATGTTGTATCCGAGATAAGGTCGCATCTATAAGGAACGTGAAAAATAGATCCGGCTAAAAACAATATAGCGCGCGCAAAATACCATTTTGTCGCTCCAGAAAAATATATAATAATATTAAAACTCCCTATTCTTCGGGAACTCGTTTTTATGAAACAGTTTTATTTGCAGTATTAAAAAAAATACAGAAATAAGTACATACATACCTGATTCACTTTTTCCTTCAGGCTCAAAACAGATACTCAACTTTCTTCCCTTGTCACGATGTCATATACGGCTAATGATTGCCTCCCATGATATTTGTATATCATTTTTCTACACGATTTTGCTGCTATTGCCTTTGGTGGTTCAAAATGATTTGCATTCGGTGTACTTTATTACAAAAATCAAGCAAATCGTGTACAAAGCGTAAATAACGTTTGAAAGTAAATAAGCGTGTTTAGGTTTGAGAATCGACGCGTGGAGTGCGATCATGTACTCTTATTACTAATGCTTATATTTAAAATCTAAATCTTCTTTTGTGCTCATGATATTTCTCTCTTTTTTCTCTCTCACGCACGCCGCTATATAAATATGGGTCATCGCACGCCGAAAGCTGGTGGACAATTGACCGCGGCGCGGAGCACTAACTTGACGTCGTAGATTCGTCTTATTTCAACTCGCTCCCTGTGCGCCGTAGAGTCCTGGATATGATGGCAGATTCCAGGCCGTTCTGATACTCAAGGCCAATCTTTCCGCTGCCGCCGTTGATCTTCCCCTTAGACTGCTGTGTGTGTCGTGCTGTCTCGCTCTTTGGTTGAGCTCTATCTCGCTCCGTTACGAGAAGTCGTTTCGTGTTGTCCTTTGAGATGTCTGGGCTGCCTTTTGGCCGGGCGTTTATATCTATATTGCAGCGTCTTGTCGGACGGCATCGGACCCGGAAGTGGTTCCGTGGAGATGTTCATCGCGTATTGCGGCAGTGTTGGCCTCTTTTGCATGAATGACTACTGTTCTGCCTCGGTTAGTTTATGTATAGCATTAATATTATTTTTGGTTACCATTAATACCGTCCGGTCTTAATGGGCATCGTAATGGAGATGAATACATTCATATTTGAATTCATTGTACCAGAAGTACACAGAACGATGAGTTGGGACTTCATCAAAGAGTTTCATTTTCAAAAAAAATGTTTGATATACTATATGATATAATTTACCATATTTCGTATTGATGACGCGACCAGCGAACGTGATACGTTGCGTCGCTGTTTTAGATTTTGGCTATAATAAGTACCATAATTTATATGAATTGAATTTTAATTTTAAAATTTTATTTAATAAACTTGTAAACCACTAAATATATTATGAAATGTCTTACAACCGTCTTAGAGGCATTATTTCCATTATTTTAAGACGCTTTGTTTTCCATTCTAGCAATCAATA
>JAOPUG010000120.1:2803668-2823198 GCA_027564375.1 Micropterix facetella
AGGGGATCGCGACCCACCGGTTGAAAAACACTGCTCTAGATGAACCGCGTCTCAATTTTATGATTATGCCATTGCTAGTGATGTGCTTTCTTGGGTTGCAAAAGTCAAAAATCCCGAAATTCTCTTCAATCCTCAGTTTGAGTTAAAGGAGCACATCACTGACTTGTCCAAGTCGTCTTAGTAAGTAAATCCAAATGGAGCTGCCATGGAATTTACCCACCGGAGTCGGGCCCATCGTAATATTATTGTTATACTTCTGAAGTCTGAGCGGTGGTCTCCGAACTAACGATCGGCCGTGGTAGGTTTAGGACAGCTGTCTTGCTCACCTTATCACTTATTCACTCTTCCTTCGAAGCCATATAATTTGATATGCAGAAATCGCGGTTTTATGTATTTTTTTCTAGGGAGCAGTTAATTATTTCCCCGGAGAGACTAAGATCCTTAAAGCGGTGAAAGAGAGATTTACCTGAGAGGCCACGAGTGCCAACTTCCACCACTTGAAGGTGAACAGTAAAGCCGTTCCCGGTGACAGCATTTGCGAGATCATGATATTTATGTAATTTGCACTCGTGGTCTTTTGGGATATTTGATTCCCGTAGAATAGTTAATTCCGCGATAAGGGCTATCTTACGAGATAGGGAGTAAAGAGTTATATCTGGACTGAGGGCTGTGCATCCGAGACTTTGAGGGAATTGTTACTGCTAAAGACCGAATTGACCTCCAGAATCCAATCTATAGCCATCCCGCACAAACTGCATTGGTGGTTTGGAGGGTACTGTAAGACCCTTGTGGGCACGAGCCATTGAGAGGCTAATTATCTTACGAATTGGAAAAGTATTAAAAAGTTGGCGACCGCATTGTCCGTTTGTATGAGAGTTCCTCAATATATTTCAGTTACGGTAACCTAAATCTTATCGGCTCTTTCCATCGATAAATAAAATAAATTATCGAAAGAATGTACGAAATCGGTCAACACATTCTTCAGTATTGCCTCTTAAGCTTATCACTGTAACTCAAGACATTATCCAATAATCGGACTACGTGTTCATGATATATCGATGACTCAAACATGATATATCAGGCAGACATCAAACAGACGGATAGAAATATTTTTTTTTCGTTTTTCGAGTTCAAAAGGTTCTAAAACGTGGATTAATTCGTTTTTGACCAAAATCTATTTTGTTTTTTTATTTGGTGGAGTCGGGACGCACAATATGTAATAAATCGTATGTCGAATAGTGAGACTACTCGTTTTTATAAAAAGTTAAAATTGGAAAGAAACAATAAAAATACAAATTAGTAAGTAAAAAATAACATGAAACGCATTTTTAAATATTAAAATCAAATATTCTAAATCTCTTTTCCACGCTGCGTAATTTAGTCTGATCGCTTAATTCGAATGACAGCTCTCTCGGCCGTGATGACCTCTTACAATATTATGAACTACTAACTCATAAAATTTACTGATCAGTCTAGAGCCGAGGCAGAATTTCGTCACGCAGCTTTTTGTGGGGGTTAATTTTTCTGCCACGTGACTATTTACATCACTTCGGGCTAAAGATTATATTGGCTGATTACAAAAGATACCATTGGATTATTACCAAAGATGACCAATGACTGCTGACCTTACAATACATCAACAAAATCCACTCCATCGAGCAGAGAGAGATTATACTAATACTTGGATGGTCCTATCTGCTATTTTTCCTTAATAATCTAGCGTTGCAACTGGCATTTTAGTCGTTTCCGTTGCGCGTCTATTTATATTAATAAGAAGCGTCAATGCGTGGAAGCTATGTGGACATTTCGACATAATATATCATTTAATATTAAGTATTTGTGGAAAATCCAAGATAGATTATATTTATGACAAAAATATTTCCTATATAGCACAATACATAAAGGTAAATAGTAGCTCAATTTCATAATAGAACCGAAAATGCCTAACCGACACAATAGACACTGCTTACAAACACTGTGTCTCAGGGCAGTTCAAGAAATGTCTCCCGAGGTTTCCGCTGCTGGTTTCTCTATGCACACGATACCGGCATAGCATAACTGACCTTATTTGGAATTTGGTATTCGGCAATAATACAAACTGCGATGTTGGCAAGTATTGGATAACAAAATATTATCATTGACGTGAAAATACTGCCGTATTTGTGGTGGTCTGAATTCTGCAATGTCGGTTTTTATGTTACTCATTGGCTCGGAAAAGTAATACAATTTCTTTTGATTTAACGAATCTGTATTTGGCATTGATGAATAGAGCAATACTGAATCAATAGAAGGTTGTATTATAGATAGGGTTTCTCAATTCCCGGGTTTGTCGATTCCGGGACCAGGGGAAATATAGCATTATTCCCGGAAATTCCCGGGAATTTCGCAATATATATGTGTATGCCGTTGTTTCTTAAGGGGAACGCCAAATTTGATGGGTGATGCGCCGCGTCCCATACGATAGACGGCGACCGAGCGGCATTAGCGGAACTTTTTGAGCTCTTGGGGCTGAGTACCTAATATTAATAACAATGTAATATTGAAGTAGCCGCGTTTTGAAGTATCTATGGTCGACACGCGTGTCATCGTAAAAATTATCTTTGTTTTCGTGTTTATGTGAAGTGAATCGGAAATAGTGGATATTATTATTATTCATTGTGGTTAATTATTATTATTTAATGTGGGTTCTTAACGGTTCCGTGTAGCTTGGGCTATGATGGCCGATTTGTCAACGTGGTCGGCTCAAATCGCGGGCAGCTTCTATCCGGAAGCCTCCCCGAAGAGGGACCAACCCGGTGAACCCGCTGTGCGGTGGATCCGGGGACGGAAACTCGAGCAGAACTGGACAGCTGGCGCACGGGACGGGAATACCGGCCGTGTTGTCACTGACTGATACCAGGAGAGGTTTAGAAGCGTATGCTTCTTAAGAAAGCGGGGGTATGTAGGTACCTCAAGCTGCTTACCCTTAGAAACGATTCATGGGCCACCCGATCTCGGGTGAGATGCTGAGCAAAGGACGCCCCGTATCCACCATAGTTCCAGTTAGGAATTGCCGCTCGCTTGAGGTAGAGCACCGCGCAAGCGACTTCGAACATGCGACCAGACGGGTGGTTGGAGTAATCCGACCAAGTCTGGGAGTCAGGGGGTGAGTCTGCCCGCAGGGTGGCAATTCCTTGTGCCTCGCCGTAAGCCGTAGGTCTCTGACGGCAGTGGTGGAGCTTAGTACGTTGAATTGTATACGTCCATCAAGTGTTTGTGCTTCACTTCGGGGTAATATAACAATAAACTTCGTTGAAACGCTCTGGGGTTGACAAGTTTGCCCGTAGCAGGTGACAATCAACGTTGTGGTTAATTGTTATTATTTATAGTGAATATTATTATATATTGTTGGGCTCTAATGGGGTCGTGCAGCTCGGGTCTCAATGGCCAACTCTATCTCGGTCAGCCCGACTCACGACTCAACACCTATCCGGCAGCCTCCTCGAAGAGGGACAATACCGGTGAACTCGCTGTGCATGGGGGCTGATCTGGGGGAAGCCCTCGAGCGATTCTGGATGTCTGAGCGATGGTTGACATGCTAGTCTTTGCTTGACAACCATCCTGAAGAAGGGCCCTCTGTATCCCGGTAATGCGGTGACATGGCCAGACCCTCGCAATATCCCGGTAAAGCGGTGAATCGGTGGTGAAAACTTCGGATGGATGGTTGCTTATGCGCTGGTCGGTCTGCCGGCCATTTTTCAACAACGAATAGCCGGAGCAGTTTGGAAGCGCAATACGACCCAAGGAAGCGGGGGTAGACAGGTATCTTAAGCTATCTATTCTTAGAAACGATACATTTCCACCTGATCTCGGGTGGCAAGGTTACATTTCCACCTGATCTCGGGTGCAAACGGCACCTCGGATCCGCAATAATTCCAGTAAGGAATTACCGCTTTTCCAGGGTATACTGGACAACCGCGATAGTCTTCGATTTCATGTTGTAGAAATGTAAGAATTGTCCCATAAGAGTCCCGACCTTTTTTAATCGGAACGTGGTAAATGAAAGCTTATTTATATTTCCGATATTTATATTCCGGCGATCACTGTCGTTGAATTTGTAGAACAGCTTTATATTTTTACCGACATACATTATATTTGCAAAAATAAACTGACAAACTGCAAGTTGGATTTAAGATTCATACACGCGCGAACCAGTCACCCCGAGGCGTTTCAACGAATCGTTATATCGCCCCGAGATGAAACGTACAATTATTTTGACAAAACAATCCACGTATCCAACCACACCACGGCCCGTTAGAGACCGGACAACGAAGGTGCCCGGCGGGCCAGCCTCATTTCCTAACTACCAAATTTAGACGGATATTTTCATCCACCAGTATGGTTCCAGGCTCGAAGTCGCTTGCGCGACCTCTACCCGCTGTAATGACGCGGTATTCCGTAACTAGGAAATATCGCGGACCCATAGCGTCCTTTACTTGGAATGTCACCCGAGATCGGGTGACTATCGGATCGTTTCTAAGGATAGGTGACGATAGGTCAATATCTACCCCCGCGTCTTAAAAAGCATTACGCTTCCAGACCCCCTCCCCCGACTATTCGTCAGTTGAGCAAGTCCGGTAAACATACCAATACATCAACCGTATATAGGGCCGCCCAAGGTATTCCCCCATTAGGGGTTTATCTCAACGGCAATAGCGGGTTCATCAGTTTAGTCTCTCTTCGACTGCCTATTAGGCCCCATTGACAAGCTACAGTGAGGAAATTAATTTTCTTGAAAAGTTCGCGCTGTGTCTAAAACCTAGCCTATATATAGAACGATTAGACATTTTTTGCATCACGAAGATGTTTTCAACTTCAGCACCCCTAACCCATAACGGAATGCCATAAGACATACTCGTAATGCTATGAAGATAGCGGATGAAAACTAATCGGGCCGTTGCCACGTCAGTAAGTAATAATGTAAATGCTAATCTATAATTATCTAATGTTAATTTCGTTTCCACCTGTCTCACACTGAGAAGAGTAAATTTTATGCATTTTGTTTTCTTAGAATTAAAAACTAAATTGTTAACAGTGAACCAATCTTAATACGAAAGACAGCGCTGCGTTCATGTCGTCTAAAGGAATATTTTGCCGAGCAATTTTACAAATAATAGAGGCCTGCAAATAAATCTACGTCTGACTTGTTTTGTATTGCGTACGTAAAATTGCTTAGCTTAAGAATATTTTCCGTTATCTTCTATGACAACCCCAAAGGAAACGAGATAACAGTCGTCCTGTATTTATAGGTTACATAATTTGCTGGACAAATTTTCAAAGATCTTACATATTTTTCAAAAACTGTAACGATTACCAAATTTATGATTTTCTCAAGAGTTGTAGAGCGAAGCGTATTTCATACAAGGTCGCACGTCTAGTTGACTGAAATATGTCTTTCAGACTCGGAATGTCCGAAAATACAAACGCTTCGTTTTTCATATTTTTCCGGCTGCTGTGATTTATGCGAATGCCTAGCTTATTTGCAGAGATTGCTTTTTCAAAGAGGCCGTTACACCTAGAAAGAGGTCACTGGCGAATGGTATGTATATGGTACGCGAAGGCCGTCTTGCGTGACAGACCCCAGGCAAGGAGTCCATACATTTGCACAGGATGTTTTCGATCTAAACT
Organism: Micropterix facetella; assembly: GCA_027564375.1. Taxonomy (NCBI): domain Eukaryota; kingdom Metazoa; phylum Arthropoda; class Insecta; order Lepidoptera; family Micropterigidae; genus Micropterix; species Micropterix facetella. The sequence goes on from JAOPUG010000120.1 coordinate 2,809,336, forward strand.
CCTTTTATTCAAGTGGTGATTCTGTGCATCAAATTGAATACAAAGAAATAGAAAATATAGGTTTTAAAAAAAATCTTTTTTTTGAAGAAAATTGTTACAGAAGTTATGACATTTTTATTTACCGCAGATTATTTTATCTGTAAACCTAAGTTGAAACTATTTTTTTTAATCTGATTTAGGCCTTTGTTACTGAAAACAAAAATATTTAATATTCTAAGGATGCTTTCCTCGATACACAAAGCCTAAAAAAATGTACTATATTTTCCACTCAGCTTTAATATAGAATAATGATCCTGTTTTCTTTAACACGAAACAGAATTTGATGTTAAAAAAATCACCGCCATAGAAAAATCGTCAAAAATGTTAAAAACATTTTGTAAACAAATCGCTCTGTACGCACGGATACTTTCCGACCGATACTGTCCGATATATGGACGACGCTTGCTATACTTTTAGTAAATATACCCAGCGCGGGGAGGCAGTGTTGCTACCCTTCTACCTACAGGAAAGAAAACATTTCTTTTGGATGCACTCTCGTATATAATATTACTCCGTAATCAAGGAGTGGACGAAATAGTTCTGAAGAGTGTTACTACCATTTTATATAGTTTTTAGTCAGTTCAATTCAGCGACTTCTTGATATTGCAGTGATTTTAAAATCAGAATTTGAATAATTAAACTTTGATACTCGTAGAATAGAATAACTTTATTGTGCTAGAAGAAAAATATATAATAAACATTACATTGGTTTTAAATTTTAAAATGTACACATTGTTGATATATCTGAATAACGAGTAATAGCGACATCTTACAATCGACCATTTGAGAACGTAATTATTATTTGACATCGTAAAATACACATAAAAGTAATAAAGTTAAACTAAAAATAAACTACTACTTTAAAAGGAAAGATTGCACAGGGAAAGATAAAGGGGAGGATACGGTGGGGTATTTGGTTAGGTTACGTTTCACACAACCAGTGTGAAAGCAAATGTTTCTTCAACAACGCTTTGAAAGTGAGCAACAAAGGAGCATGTCTAATGGAGTGTGGGAGATTTCACAAAGTTATATTTTCCTTTCTATACTTTCCTCTCTTTATTAAGAAAATAAATAAAAATTAAGTCTGTATTAATCCTTTGTATCGATGTTACTCGGAAATAACATTCTTTACTTATACAATAAAATATAGAAATAGTAGTTGTTTGTTATACGAAGATTTATTAAGAATTAGATTTTGTATATTTCGACCCATCTTCCCGTAAAAACCATGCATTTTCTGGTATTAGCGAGGGGCGATTGCGAACGAGACGTCTTCTGTTACGTCACGAGACGGAGAGAGATGGATAATGTCGAACGCGTATGGGCAAACAATTGGTATATTTAAGAATTGCATTATACTAATTATTCCCATAATTGAGTGTTTTCACTAAAAGTAGTAGATGGCGATTTTATCGGGTCTCAACACTTTGATACTCTTTTCTTATTTTCTTTTAATGTGATTTTCAGCGTGACATTGGGTTTCAGCGTAATACTTTCTTTAATGTGAGACTGGACCTTAATGTGACTTTCAGTGAAACATAGCCCCATAGTTTATGGATTGTGTTTCGGATATGGTTTGTCTGCTTCGGCGTAAGAACTGCCATGGTGGATATGCACATGAATATTTAATAATTCGTCAAGTGTCGTTTACGAGGAATCCGAGAATATGAAAGAATATGGTGTTGCCGTCACTCTCACGCATCAGATGTCTATCAAGGAGCCATTAATCTGAATGCTTTTCCGATGTCACTATTTGGCCTCTGTCCAACTTGAGGCCTATGGAAAACATTCACGGAATGGCTGTTTGCGTCATGAACGTGATACGCAGTAGACGGCACACTTTGTATAGGTACTAGAAAGCTCACTTTTTTACTCATGCGTGGAGGGTTCCGTACCTGATTAAGAAAGAGGTTGCGGCTATGCAATATTTTCATACATATTGACTAGAAAACGAGCTTTAGCAGCCCATTGATATTGATATTGTTAATAAATACATAATTTGAATATGACTTTATGACTTTTCTATATGAAAGACAAGCTGCCCTCCTCTGCTTCGCACAGGAAGACCTTTAAATTTATTGTTTGGGATGAGGCTACAATGTTGAACAAAATGTTGGTTGATTTCCTGCTAAAACTTTGCATACATTAATAGGGTCATACATTAATTAGTGACGTATTTTTTGACTTAACATTGGCAATATTCTAATATTTTCATCGATTTATTGATATTTTTCTGTATACTGTATTGGCTGTTTTTTCTCCTGATAACAACAGTTGAATTGTGCCACATGCTACAGGTGAACCCGCCATCCTGCGACGTTATAACGACCTTTATTGTCTTGTCGCCCCGAGACGAACGCAAGTACTTGAAGACAACTACATTGTCCCGTTAAAAATCATAAAAATGTCCCCATAAAAAAGGGATCATAATTCTGGGCTATGATGGCCGTTATATGCCAACTTGGATGGCCCAGCTCGCGGGGCAGCCCCTATCCGAGAGCCTCCCCGAAGAGGGACCAACCTGGTGAACACGCTGTGCGGTGGATCCGGGGACGGAAACTCGGGCTGATCTCGACAGCTGGCGCACGTGTCGGATAAACCGGCCGTGTTGTCACTGACTAATACCCGGAGGAGTTTAGAAGTGTATGCTTCTTAAGAAAGCGGGGGTAAGTAGGTACCTCAATCTGCTTATCCTTAGAAACGATACGCGGACCACCCGATCTCGTGTGATAGTTGCCTAGCAAAGGACGCCCCGTACACGCGATATTCCAGTGAGAAATGCCGCTCGCTTGAGGTAGAGGACCGCGCAAGCGACCTCGAACCTGCAACCAGACGGGTGGTCGAAGTAATCCGACTAATTAATAGCGATAATACCGAGATAAATAAAGTTGGTACAAAGTAACCAAACAGTGCTAAAAAGGGAGTAAACCCATAAAGATAGCTAACGTTTGCACCGACCTGAAGATTGAACTTCGACTGAGCAGCACAAACTACCAGACCCGAGCCAGATCTTCACGGCCGCAGAGACCAGACTACTCCAGAAGACAAACCAGGTGGGTGAATGGGATTTCACTAGATTCGTCTTACGCATATACATACTCGCTTGTTTCTCTACTCATACCCGCGCCGATGAACACTGCAAGAGCGATAATTTAGACTTATCGACCAAATCACATCAGGATATAATCAAAACCTCTCGCACTGTCTTCGGATCTACTACGCGCAAGGACGTACAACTCGTAGTGATACCTCACCGATACGACTTCGAAATATATGGAAGCCGTGCGACAACCTGAAAACCAGGATAGTCGCCGAGACGAGCTCGCCATAACTCGTTTCTTGCTCGGTTAGTCTTGGCCGACGCACCAAATAGCCTGGGATCCCCGACCTCAATCGGGCATAAATTTCCCCTTAAAGCTTGCGACAACCATCGCATAGCAGCCACGTATGTGAAGACCACTGACCAATTTGCGCGACTAAAACCCAGTCCCGCGGAATATGCCGGCACATCCATACTCAACGTCGCCAGCAGCCCGCAACAGTTTAACGTATACCTCGAGACACTGGGAATTCTCAAACCCAGTGGACTCTCCTCACGGCTTACTTATAGATTTAGGCGAATTTCTCCATCCATCTGTCTGGTAACAGTTTTGAAGTCGCTTGCGCGTCCTCTAACTTAGACAGCGTCAATTCGTACCGAATTTATCGCGGATCCTAGGCGTCCTTTACTGGGTGGCCAACGGATCATTTCTGAGGATAGACATCGTGAGGTAGATATCTACACCCACTCTAAAGAAAACAAACGTGGTCAGACCCCCCCCCCCCCCCGGTATTCGCTGATTGAGCAAAGGCCGGTAAACCGAACAGTGCATCAAACATCCGGGGCCGCCCGAAGTATTTCCCTAGATCCGCCGCACATAAATTTTACTGGGTTTATCCCTCTTCGGGGAGGCTACCGGCAGTCGACTTACATATGTCAATTTCCAGAAATATTCAATAGAATTTTGGAAAAATGTATAGGACATTGATTTTACGCCATGAAAATTTAAAACCTATTGATTCACCAAACTTGTCTCTGCTCAGTCGCCTTTTTACAGATATTTGTGTCCTTCACAGTAACACCTCTCTCGATAGAATATCTAACCAAGAGTGAAAACTAAATCAGAATATGCCAAGCGATACTCCAGCGGAGAAAAATACACCGAACGACTATTATTGCTTGCGCGAAGATATCATTTTTACGCCAAGCGAAACTCCAGCGGAGCGCAATAGACTGAACGCCTATTATTGCCTGCGCGGTGATGCCATTCTTCTCAAATCGAGCGTGACAAATGATATATTTTTGTTGTTTTTTGAATGATTATAAGGAAAAAATGGAAAATATGGCTTTATCACATATTAATCATTTACTTGATAAGTCTTACCAATATAGTTTAAAGTTGTTTGCACCCTATAGACTCCGAGAAAAATACAAAAAGATGATAACTTCAGCGTTTATTTATTTTTATTCAGAAAAAAATAATATTGAAAGTTCGCATCATAGTACTAAAGATTTAGAAATTTGTTACAGGACTCATATTTTTATTTTTGTGTAAATACACGCGGGAATAATATATTTTTGACTGCAAAATGCGCGTTTTTCTCTGTTTGAGAAGAATAGGCACCTTAACACTAAATTTGTCACTGTTCAGCCCCTCTTTTAGATATATTGATGGTATTACATACCATTTTTTTTTTAAATACACTCTGACGAACAGTGAATACCGCAGTGATTCTTGAGATTAGCGTGATGAAACTGATATATTGTCTATATATTGTTTAATTAAAAAAAAAACTTTTATAGACGAAAGCCTTATTTATATGTGTCTAATTGTTTATATTTTTCCTAAAAATATTTTCAATGGGTATGTTTACAGCCACTTTTTCTCCCGCTAGTTGGCGCAGCGGGCGATTAACACAATGAGGTGTGAAGTGAACACGCTCCGCACGAGGGAGCATTCGTACGAGCTCGGGTTGTAGGATTTAATACTAAAATCTAAAATTAATCGACAGTGTTATCAGCTTCTAATTGTATCCGTCATATGGGCTGTTTTTATCGTTTTGCGAGAGTCTTGGGAATTTTATGTTTCATAAATGCATGAATTCGGTGGTTTTTGCGGGATTTCTAAGAATCGCCACTATTATGATTGGAAATTTTGCCAGTCACCTAGCAGCACTGCAGCGGTTAAATTCCCAGGGAGAAAATATCGCGTTTGTGGCCGTCATTAATGATAATAATATGTATATACGAGTGTCGGTGAAAGACGAGGATTTATACAAATTTTTCTCTGGCGAGAAATGGACAGATAGAATCCGTCGAAAGTATTCTGCATGCGCACGTTGACGTTTGGCTCTCGTTGCTCTACTTTCAGTGCTCAGTACGTAAAGAACTTAAATGCCGAGCGCTTCAGTGGTTAGTATCCGCAGGCGGTAGACGCTATAAAACACCAGTGTTACATGGATGACTGGCTTCAAGTACAAATAGCGTAGGCGAGGCTAGGCGGCTAATAAAGGAAGCGAAGGAAATTTGTGCAAGTGGCAGTTTTGAGCTAACTCGTTGGTCTTCCATCCCCATAGAGGCGCTGAAAAACGTGACGACTGGAAGTAAGTCATTTGAGGAAGTTTATTTAGAATCTAGTGAGAGATAAATCAATAAGGTTCTATGGCTACAGTGGAATCTTCAAGACGACTCGTTTTATTTCATGTTTAGTCTTATTAGACTGGAGGAAAAGCTAATGGCCCATAAAGAGAGAGATTTTGAGACTTGTTATGTCCATATTCGATCCTATGGGCTATTTGGGGCCTTTATTATCTAAGGCAAAAATGCTGCTTGAAAGCATTATGGGAGAGTGGCACAGGTTGCGACGCCTTAATAGAGGAGCCACTTTATAAGCTTTGGCTCACTTGGTAAGGATGGCTAAAGAAGATTGGTCAGACATGGATCCCACGACACTGTGGCTAGGGTTTAAGAGAAATAGTTTCAAGGTAACTGCATATGTTTGCATACGCCAGTATAGAATGTATGTGTTCCGTGGTTTATCTGAGACAAGTGGGTGACACGAAGCAAGTGAAAGTGAGTTTAATCGTTTCATCGCGAGTCGTTGCCGCGTAAGTCCACTCAAAAAATAATCTTACCGAGGTTAGAGCTTAATGTGGCACTTATGTCAGATAGATTAGCTAAGAAATTCTATAAAAGATCAGCGGCCATACTACAGGTAGAGCCGTATGCTGTCACTCGAGCGGCGGTACGAGGGCGTGAGGGCTTATCATTTGGCACTGAAGGAGTTAATGTGCCGAGAAACAGCCTCTCTGATTGCCTTGATGCTAGCGTGTACCTAGAATTCGCCCTAAATCGACCCGAAATTCAGAGACGGAAGAGCGGTGTCATATTATCTCGACCGCGCCATGCGAGTCCTCCTCATATGGGCATGTATATTTACATTAAGAGCTGACAATCGTTCGCTGCAATAAGCTGAGATATACGTATATAGCCAATTGTGATTGAAAAAAGTTATTTATATAAACGTTGCTTAGTTTAAGAGGGCACCGACATTAAGCATTACATGTAGCAATAAAGTTGACGACTTGTTAGGCTAATTTAGGGTAATATTATGTAACGCGGCTCTTAAATGATGTAAGTGTATCTTACGGTAAGGTTATACTTTGTAATATGCATCCCTTGCGAGTGTTCGTAGAAGATGCAAAGAGAGATCAGTGTGGCACTGAAATCCACCCTAGCGCTCGCTCACTAAGGTTATACGTGCTCAATATTAAATAAAGCACAATTTCTCCAAGATTGATAAGTCGAGTTAAGTTTTAATAAGTCGACGAGCCGTGTAACATAATCAGGACACCGACACCGACGCTGCTGCGCAAACGGTGCCGCCACGTGAGCACGAGCGAGATCCACCCATTGAATAAAGATGTGAGCGAAAATCGACACCGCCCGTGGTAGGAAGCCATAGGCTGAATTCCTTGTACACTCATATTAGTACTAACCTATGTAATCCGCATTTTTCACAATCGCCACTTCAAACTTGAATAACTTCGTTTGAGATGGAATTCTGGATTCAAATAAATTTTTATTCAATGAAACGTTATCCGGTTTTGAGAAACAGTTATTCATGTGTCTTTCTGTCGTTTGTTAAAACTCACTAAATTTCGCGTTATTCCAAATATGAGTTATTCGTGGCAACAACGCATCGGAGACGGCTATAATGTGTTAAGATCTATAATGTGTCAAGATCAAACACCAAGAACGACTCACCGCGTGCTGTTAGTTTGGTTTCGACCTCGAGGACGAGCTCCGTGTACGACCGGAGAGTAAGGTTGATGATGATGAATTAAGGGTGATAGTGGATGAGCGGATCCGTCGCAAACTGCCAGTGACCCGACAGCAGGTTCAAAAGAACGAAACAATATTGAGTCAATTGAGTAAATTCGGTAAAAAGAATGTCGAAAGTCGGTACCGCGAGAACTAAATGAATGCGAAGTGTAAAAACATGTCGACGCGTGCATCGCTTTACTGAACCATTTTCAAAATTAAAGGATTTTGAGTCACATTAGCACTGGCGACAAAAAATGGATGTTGATGATTACCGTTTACGTTCAGCACAGTGGTCGAATCCAGTAATTGTAGCTGGATAATGTCCAAAACGAATCAGTCAGAAAAAAGTATTTTTTTAATTTTATTTATGTATTTGTTTATTCACTTATTACAGAAACCCAATGAACCCACAACATTACAGAAAACTAATGCATTGAAAAGTAAAATTAATGGAGATATCAACTAATAATGTGGCGTAAAAATACTAGTTATTATATATGAATAAATAATTACTTGCCTGTAATTTAAACAGATGAGGGTTGGCGTTAAAATATCTACATCTGGTGCCATCGAGTTAATGTTATTGAATTGCCGCAATGCACGCGCCAACAAGTTCACACCCCGTAAGATTATTGCGCGACAACGGCCCCGCGATCGAGCACGAATATAATTATTAGGCATGAAAAGATCCATCTTAGCTAGTAAGCTAGGGTTATCAGTGTTGCCTCGAATTAGATTAAAAATACAGGACATCCTCAGTATTTCTCTTCTGAGATAGAAAGAATTATAGCCTACCAATGCCGGTGATAAATGCAGTAGGATAAAAATTGTATAATATCCGTACTGTTGGAAGTACAATAATCTCAAGAAATACTTCTGTAACTTGTCCAGCATGAGGATATAGGTATCTTCATGCGGATTCCATATAGTTCGATTCCATGCGACTTCTAACAATTGAGCTGTACAAAGTGCGCATAGCCAGGCTATTATTGCAGTGTTTGGATTGCCTTATCGTAAACCCTAGTAGCATAAAAGTTAAAAACAGTTAAAAATAGTTGAAAAATATGTTCCTTGAAGTTTAACTGGGAGTCGAATAAAACTTCCAAGTCCTTGACTTCAGCCACTCTAGGAAGTACACACCCAGAGGTGGAGCAGGCGATCTCGTGTATGTCATCATTGAAAATTTCATAATATTCGACACACAAATGTGCAATGTCAAAAACTGGAGAGGCCCGCGATTAAACAACCGAACTTGGCCAATCGCTCTTCGCCACTGCTTCTGCACGACAACACCCGAACACACACTTTACAACAAACAGTCGCAAAGTTGTAGGAGTTGCAACTAGAGACTCTCCGTCGCCCAGCATAATCGCCAAACCTTGCTTCTTCTTTCTCTCTCTGTGCGTTGCATCAAATATATAAATTTATGAAATCGAAGACTATCGCGCTCATTTGGCATATAAAAATATTATTGAGAGTTTAATTTAATATAAATGTAATCTCAGAACGCGAATAGCGTAATTATGTATGTGCACATTCTTTAACCTGTTTATACAAATATCTATGGAATAAAATCTAGGATGCAAATAACGTCCACGTTTTTTGTTTATTCGCATATTTATTACAACATGCGCCTATCACATTTTAACGTCGTCCTAATCCTCGATCCGACATTGAACGAAGCCACGAGGAATTGTTGAGATCTGGAAGACGGGTGCAGTTAGTCGTGGAAATATTATTGTTTGGGACTAAAACACCATTTACAATAAAAAATACCAACGAATAATAATAATACTAATAGCATTTATTAATAGTAGTTTTTAAAGGGTATTTATAAAATTTAGGAATAAAAGCATTTCAATCAATAAGTATGTATATAAAATAAATTAGGACTATTTAAAACTAAATGCAAGTTCCGTTTGACCCATGAGTCGCAGTGGCACATGGAATGAAATCATATTTAGTAAATAAGGGAAAATTGATCTTACCTTGTATTAATCTGTGAAGAAAAACATTTGCGCATTGCCTTCTTACATAGAAGGACGCTGCTGCCTTATAAATCCAGGAAAGACAAATATAAACGATAGAGTAAGCGCTTAATGAACACCTTTGGAATCCATTCAATTCTTTTTACGGGGGCCATACTCAAACTTTCTGGAACTGGCCACTTGCGTTAAGATATTATAAAAATAATGACTATTTTTGAAAATGCAACACTTTGGCTGTAAAGTACATTTTATTTTTTACGTTTGTCGTTAGATTTTTCTTTCGTGGAGCCATCTTCAAAATTGCGTGTTTACTTAACGATCGATCTAAGTCGAGAAAATCTTCGATGTATGATTTTTTATGTTTTTCGCTGTGGTTTAAGTCAATAAAGATTTCAATTAGCGTTTGGTGATGGAGCTCCATCTTGTAGCTCTGGTACTGTTGATATAAAGAATTCAAACGTGGAAGTATTCATCTCCAAGACGATTCATGCGATGGCCTTTCGGCGACAGCGGTAACAGAAACTAACATTGAAGCTGTACGACGACTAATTCAATCGGATAAAAAAATTACATGTCAGAAAAATCGTACAACATCGAACATTGGTATGAGCCAAGTGCAAAATATTTTGCACATACACTTTAGAGTTAACGGAAGTTATAAAACAATATCATTTTGAGTGGTGTTATAAAATGATAAAAAAATACGACGGAGGGTAATCATTGTATCAAATGGCGCAAATATGATATCGTAACAGGTGGTGACGAAAGTTGGGTGTAATATTACGGACCTGAAAGGAATAGTCAATCGGTGGAGTGGGTCTTTCCTTTGGAGAATTACTGGTAAAATGATGGTTGCTTCTTTTTTCAGCAAAACGTTAACATTTGCTTGCATAGTGTTTACGAATAGGTTCGTGAAAGCGTCCACGCAGCAGAGTAGTCCTGCGTCACGAAAATGCATCCACCCACTCCGCTAAGATGACAAAGGAGTTTTTGAAGACCTCAAACGTGGAACTGATAACCCTGGGATTTCTTTTTGTTTCCAAAAATTAAGGATAAACTTCGAGGTTTACGGTTCACGACCCCACAAGCGGCCATTGAGGAGACGTCTAAAGAAGACTGGGCCGACTGCTTTTCCCAATGTTTTTAAAGACTAAAAAAGTGTATAAATTGTCAGGGAGAATACTTTGAAAAACAGTAAACACAACATAAATATTATAAGTGTTTTACTTTATCAACATCCAGAAACTCTTTATCAGTATTGCCTATGTATTAACAATGTCTGATATTGTAGGTTAACTAATCTGATCATATTCCTAAGTCTCAAATATTTTTCATGGGTTTATTAAAAATCATTGATGTTTTAATCACTTTAACATTATTGTTTCTGTTGAAGCTAACGAGCTGACAATCTTGAAGAGTTCATACCGGAGTATATATTTTTTTATCTGTTGGGTGGCTGTAGATCCCTCAGCTTCTCCTCTACGTATGACCTTGACTCTATTTTGCGTATTTCAGCTCATTAAATACTTATGGCTATTATTTTATGGAAATGCCGCAACCAGTAAAAGAATCTTCCTTTTTAAAAGAGAGCATTGCGCAGTATGTACCAGGTAACGACCAGGACTTCATGCGAAGAATATTTCAGTAAGGCAAATATAATGGCTATGTTTTCGCGTTCATATACCAGTGTTTAATATATGCCAGCCAGCGCCTGACGGAAACTGCAAATAATGCTAACATCCACTCTCAGCATACCCGCGGTAGCCCTCTTTTATGCTTTCCCCGAATAAGATTGGCAAAAGTACAGACAAGCTACTTATACCATAGCATTAAATTCTACAATTTACTCCCTAACGCTATTAAACAGCTGGAGGACGTAAAATTCAGGAGATGCTGATAGGCCACCCTTTCTATGATATGACCGAATTGGAGTGCCATGACTTCTCAAACATAGTCACTACCCATTTAATGACAGTTTTAAATAAGTACTCATGGATTCAGTGTCTGCTTGTATTACTTTTATATTACATAGAGCAATATTAAGTGATTATATTGATTTATATTTTTATCATGACATTTAAAAAAATGGTTTTTTTTTCATAGTATTTTAGTTATTGATTTTTTTAAATATTTTGACTCCTTATATGAGTTGATTGTAATATTTCACGATTGTTATAAATTATTTTATGCATTTATAATAATCAACTCATTATATTTTCTATTTCTCTTTAAAATAAGATGAAAAAAGCTTGTGATAAGTATTTGTTACTAACAGTAGGTTATATATTACTACCTATAGTATTATGACACGTCTAAGAGCGATAATGTCGCCAATTGGATACAAATATAATGTAGTGTAATGTAATGTATATGAATCCTGTCGAAATAACCCTAAAAATGGAGCAATCTAATACGATCATCTAAAAACGGAAATCTATGAGTGAAACCTCTTACTATAGCTTACTCGTAAATTTCATAAATATTGTTTTCGCGGACGTTTGATGTATGTGAATGGATTTCTATTGAAATGTGTGGGAAAATGTTTACTTTGTGTGAATGGCTACCGTTTAGATACGCAGAAGTATTAGATAGATTTTCCACGTAGTTGGTTAATTGTAAACGAGAGCTTTAACCGAAGGGTATTTTATTTTTAATAAGACATCAGGTCCGGTTACAACGGGCTGATCAAAATCTTTGTTAATAAAAATGTAGACAAAATAAGTTGTAATATTTATGTTAATTCACTGTGATAATAGAGGTTGGTTTAAAAAATATTTTATGAATATGAAAAAAAAACAGATAGGCAGGTAAACAAACTAAAATATCGGCCTATGCCTGTATAAAAGACCGACAGAAGAGTGCAGAGTACAGAATGCCTCTGCAAGGTATTGCTACACAATTTCGCCACGGAGTTGCGTTACTCCCTTACCTTCCAGCACCTCCATGCTGACTAAACATGAGACGATGTCTTCAGCTCTGTTTTGGGACCTTCCTATATAAACTAGTAAAAACAATTCACCCTGATAATCTATATTCGTAGCTCATATGGTCACAAAACATCCACTCGTATGGTACGAGGGCTCGCGGCAGTTTGTAGCGTCGGTAGGTACGTTGAATCACAGGTTCTCCTTTGTTACTGAAGTTAGACGGAGAAAAATAATTTTACGGGAAATTGCTACATCAATTATGTTGTACTCGTAAATCTGTATTTTACGCTATGTTTACGTAAGAAATCGAGATGACAATCGACAAATTTTCGATTGAACGTAACGCGTGTAATGTTATACCATTAACGCCATTGCACTGGATCCCAACGCATTGTGATATGGAAACGCCAGTATTAATGACGCCATTATATAGAGCTAAATGTCTGATTGTCCAGAAAAGACTGCTGTATCGTACGTGTTTCTATATATCGAAATGCATCGGTTAGTCCAGACGGTACTGTTTTATATAATGTATAATGGTCGATAATGACGCCTCATACAGATTATAGGGACACAGCTACATTCTAACAAGATAACTGACGGCTTTTGGCGTTTTGACATTTTGGCTACTTCAGACATGCAGGTTTTGTCGCTTTAGTACGCAACTCTAAATCATTTATGTGAGCAAATAATCTGTTGTTTATTTGGCTCCGCAGGTGACCGCAAAGGAAGTACGAAATTTATACTCGCACGTCTGCGCCATACATACAACCACATCCGCTTCCTCGAGACACGTTTACACTTGACATAATCGCTTCCGACCCGCTGCTACTGTAACCGCAGCTTTAACCTTGAAAAATCTTTATGCTGACGACTGGAGGTATAATATGCTACAAGAATAATTCAAGCCCGTTAACAACGGACTGATTAATATGCATATATCTATAAAGTTGCATTTGGATTCAAGGGCCAGTGAGGGGTAAAAGGCACTTTCCGTGAGCGTGATATTAGCATTCTTAGAAATTATTCTGTTATAAATTATATACGGATAAGTAGCCAATGTCGGAACTTGCGTTGTAAATAAATAATTATACCTAAATTATGTACTATCTAGCTAGAAATCCATGGAAGAAATTTGGCAACAACGCTCAAAAAGGCTTTTCCTATGAGGACTATATTACCTAATCGCTATAGAGATATAAAATGAAAAATTAATCGTTAAAGTCACGGTAGAATCGCAATTATTATAACCGATAAAATCAGTTAAATCGTAATAATGAAATAAAGCATTTTGAAAATCGATTGCAAATAAATTGTCGATATAGCCAGTTACCAATACATCGATATCATGTATCAGTCCGATGTTTTTCTATGTTTTCGATGAATTTCACTTTCTTACTATCTTTAGGTGATATCTCGTTACAACACTTTAAATTGCATATCATGCTTCCACTTTAAATTTATTGTTTATTTATTTATTTATTTGTAATGCATCAAAAATACAATTTCATATTTAATTACCAAGCAAGTTACATTTAGAAAT
>JAOPUG010000120.1:2886748-2896762 GCA_027564375.1 Micropterix facetella
ACTATTATTGTCTTTTGACGTTCAGTATGTGTACATAATGTATTTACACTGAATAAACTGATCTTAATCTGAATCTGAATCAAACAAAGGCTGTTGTTAAGAATTTAAGCAAATATTTTTATTATTATTATCATTAAGAGCAAGTATAGTTATTGTATAGCACCCAAGCATTCTAATCAGGCGCCAATCGGTATAATTTCTTAAAAAATAAAACACATTTTTTTATATAATTGTATAGTTTTATTTTGCATCTGGACAAAAATATAATAATATGATCATATACAGAAAGAAAACAGTTAAATTAAATGCATATGTATAATGCCAATGTTAAAGGTATCGTGGCAATAGAAGGCGAAGTTACAAAAATAAATAAATAAACGCATTTAGTCGAGTTCGGAAAAGAGCATTTCCAGAAATGCAACAGAGTGAAAGGATGATGTTACCAATTAATTATATTAATGGGGGGAATCCATGAGGGAAATCAATTGTTCGACGTTTTTCTTTTTAACGTCAAAACTGGCATTTTTTCTCGCAAATTACCCTATATTAGACAACGAACTTCCACATAATATGGAAAAATAATATAATTATTCTATATTATAATAAATGTATATATGGCTATGAAGTTTTACTAACTAAATGTACATTTAGGCATATTATATATTATAAAAATGGCTTGCGTATTGAGTAAGTCTTTATAGGCCATATTGCGACCGAATTAAGACGCATTTGGATGGTGGATTGATGTGACCCTAATTTTAAAAGAATTTGAAGGTTTTCATATATTATAAACTCATAGGAGGTAGATTAGTGCATTTCAGTACTGATTTACAATTTCCAATATCCCTAAACTTTTACATAATGTTTCCTTTTTAGTGTTTATGGTTATTCATTGAATCTTATTATCGTGTATGTAAATAATAAAATATTTTAGCCACTACTTTTATAAGAAATATCTTACCATATGAAACAAGAAAATCCTCAACTTTTCGTCAGAATTATATTATAAGAAATTTGTCACATCACGGGGAGAATGGTAAAGGTAAAATTGTTCCTTATTACTATTGTTATATCAAACAAAGGTGAAGGTCATGTAGTTCATATTATTTTTGTATATTTATACCATTACTGTTTAATAAGTAAATTGTTAAATCTGAATTTTCAAAGTCTTCTTCAGGGTTTGGCGGTAACCAAAATTGCTAAATTTCCTTTTACAATAAGAAAATGTTTATTTGGAGTCAAAAATAATAAGGAGGGTGCGAGTTTTCTTTCAGCATGCAAAATCATCGAAACAAAACCAATAGAATTGGGGTCTTTGAATGATACTACCAATATAAAATTAATTAATATTGTTTCCATAATAACCCATTTATTTCGTGTCATTCTCTTTCTAATTAATGACGCCTGTGGGTGCTTGAAAGAGATAAATGTATTGTTGTATATGTTGCGTCTAAATTAATAACATTGCCAGTTGACATTTTCGGCATTTGAAAAGTATGAAATCATTCACTGCGCCAACCCACATTTTACGACTGGCAACGTTCAGCAACATTTTCAAAATTTACTGTTGATAAGTGTTTTCTTTTTAGCGTGAAAGAGACAAATAGTAGTTTCCTGTGGGATACGCCTATGCACCGAACGCAGCTCTGCTGACAATTTTGATAATGTTGCCAGCTATAGATCCACTCCACGGTTAGATCATTATCCATTATTTTTACCTGCCATCATAAGTGACAAACGATGATTAATTATTATCGGTCGATTTTACTAAGCAATCGATTTTACACTCACACCACCCATGGATATTGAATAGTAAATTAGTGAAAACTATGTTTTTAGACATATTCATTTTTAAAAAACACCACACAGACACCTGACAACACTGTTCAAAATTATAGAGTATTAAAAAGTGTAAATGTATATTGAAATGTCCCATGAGTCTAATAATATGGCAACGGACTGAAGACATATGTATGATGGCATATTATTGTCTCTTTAGACACACACTAGGGCGAAACTAGAATAGCTAACAATAGTACAACAAAGCAGATTTTTGTGAGGTAATATTTTTCTGCAATCTTGTCAACCTAATTACATCCTAAACCTAGACTTTGAAAAGGTTTTTGACCGGGTAGCAATACGACGATTGCTGAGTAAGTTCGAACATCTGAACATAAGAGGAAAACCTCTGGAATAGATCCGAAACATTTCTGGCAAATAGGTGAATGGAAATCACCTTCGGTCCTCTGATCAACTCTTTTCGTTGTGTACCTGATGGATTTACATCCAGTGATTGAATCAACCTCTGGCTGTTTTGCAGATGACACTAATATTTTTTTTGGAAAACCACTGGCTCATACGACTCAACTACATCAAGATCTGGATAGGATTCTTGCCTGGACAAAGCAATGGCTGCTTACCTTCAACGTAGAGAAACATGTGCTACATTTTGGCAAAAACAATCCGAAGATGACTTACTAATTTAATAACATATCATTAAAGGAAAGTGACCAGTCGGAAAGATCTCGGATTTAAAATGACTCGATTTAAACGGGAACCACACATTGCTGACATAAATAAAAGAGTAAACTCTGCCATATATATTGATTGGAAAGCTTTTCAAAATCTATCTCTAGCACTGGCTGGGGGAAAAAAGATCTAGGTTCGACCGCTGTTGAAGGTGGAACCATTACTTTCAAAAAGATATTACTCGCTTGAGGGAATTCAGCACCGTTTCACAAAAATCCCATATGGACTACAACTATGAAATAGGAGAACCGGTTGAAAGTTTAAATCTCCCAACGTTACAGAAGAGACTACAAAGAAATATGATTGAAACCTACAAGGTGCTGAACAATCATTGCAGTTGCTCAAACTCACCTCAAATGTTTACCCTTAGCGCCAACACTCACCTGCGTGGTTATTCACAGAAACTTGTATAGTTGGACTTTTCTTTAAATCCCCGAAAGAACTATTTTGTGAACTGTGTGATGAATAATTGGAATGGACTGCCGCAAGAAGTAGTGAATGGTGATCGTGTAAACAAGTTCAAATACAATTATGACAGTTTTAAACAGATTGCATTGTGGGAGGCTCAGAAATTCGAATATGGACATACTCAACCCTGGAGGCTCTGATCCAACCCCCATCAAATCCACCATTCAATTGCGTTAACGTTTATCTATTATTATGGATATCTAGCGTTCTCAATTGTTTTTTTTTTCGTTAAAATTAAATGCACAACTATAACTTAAGCTTACAGTATCAACAAGTTTAGTATGTACAATTTCAACTAGAAAATAATTGGTGTTAATTTTAAGTAACCCCTACATTTTAAAACTATATACCATAGTTTTGTAATAATCGCTTTTGTTTAGATACATTTCGAGTTGAGATGATTGTTAACACTGATAAGTTGGTGAAAGGCTGTAACATAAAGTACTGAGCATAATTAAATCAAGATATTTTATTTTTTTTGCATTTCTCACATTTGGCAATTTTTTTCCGCATACAGCAATGCTAGTTTTGCATACAGCAATTTGTTATGAATTGAGATTATAATGGAATCGATTTCAGCAAGGGTAATACGCTTTAGCACATTATTTTTCACTATATTTTGATGTTTATCGAACTGCTAAGTTTTGAAAAATATCAAAGGCCTTGCTGAAGATGTTGGAGTATCTCAATTCACTGTAAATCATATTATTAAACGAAATCAAGAACCACTGCAAATCAACCTATAAAAGAACTAGGCCAACCATTGAATTTATATCAATACAGATAGCCAGGCAGCACTTTTAGCACTAGCTTCGGACACTACAAGCTCAAAGCTGGTGCAAACTGCATGTTACTTTTGACCTCCCTGGGTGAAAAGAACAGGGTGGTTCTGAAATGGGTTCCCGGTCATGAAGGGATCGAAGGCAACGAAAAAGCCGATGAACTTGCTAATGTGGGAGCAAAAGGAACATTATATGGTCCTGAACCATGCTGTAGCGTACCAAAAAGCCTGGCAAGTCTCAAAAATCTGTGTTTAGAACAATCCATTAACCACTGGAATAACACGACAGGCTTGAATCACTCTAAAGCGCTAACCAAAGCTTTAGCTCTACATAGGAACAATTTACGCATACTGGTGAGGGCCCTCACGGGGCATTGTGGTCCGATTGCAGATTCTACCAAACTGCAGACGAAATAATCCTGCGCCCCATATGCAAATGTGGCCCACTAATGCGTAAAAGAAACACCCACCTGGTTAACTACTACCTCCAAGCTGACGAGGTAAAACAATCCAGCGCTAAGAGCTTATTGCGGTTCTTAAATGACGAGAAGCTTATAACGGAACTATAGTAGGCGGCGATCACAATAGACCAGAAATGGTGGCAGTGATACAAGGCTCAGTAAAACTTGAAATAGCCCCAGACAACAAATTTTAAAAAAACATCAAGAAAATGGAAACCTTACTGTGAAACGAATGGGGAAAAGTGGACGAAAAAGATAAACTACCATAAAAGATGAGCAATAGCAATATTTAACCTTCGGCAATCAGCTGTGGACCATATTCGCGAAATATAGAATTAATCTGCATGCGACTACAGTTCATCGATGTCTTCACGGGGCAGACGAAATGGAACGAAAACCTATTAAAAAATTACTTTCGACACAGACTATGACGAAGAAACAATATCTATGGATGAAATAATATGAGAATTGGATCACAGATGACTGACAAAAAATAATGTTTTCCGATGAAATCCATTTCTTCGTCCGAGCAGAATGAGTTAAGTTTGTTCGTAATAGCGCTAGAGACAAAATTAGTCCATCTAACATCCAGCAGGCCGCAAAACATCCAGAAAAAAATGTATTTAGGTTGTTTCTGTTACCAATGTGTCAGAACTCGAATTCCTTGGAAAAGGTGATAAAAAGCGCACAGTACAAATACATTTTTTATGATAGGATGTTGCCAGTGCTGAAAAAAAGGATCTTTTAAAAAAATTGCCTCCTTAAAATATGCCACAAAAATCATATAGAATATTTTACTAACACTGAAATAAAGGTTCTGAAATGGCCTGGAAACTCGCCCCATAAGATGGGGCGATATCATCAAAAATTCATAGGCAATGTTCAAGGAAAGCCTTTCCAAAATAGATTGCATAATGCAAAGCCTCATTTGCTCCATTTGACTAACGTATGATTTGGAGGCAAAAAACATTTAAAATTGTAAGTCTGATGGAATTGATGCCTAAACGTGTTAAATTAGCAATAGAAGCTAAGGATGGCCTTATAAAATATTAGGAAAGCATGTATTGTTTAAAAGTACAAAATTTTATCTAATAACCTTATTTACGCCAATAAAATATTTTAATTCAATTAATGTCTCAGTAGTGTATTCATGGTACTGTGCTCATATTCATAAATGAAATTTATGCATTTTATTAAAACTTACTTAGTAACTTCAGCCGACAAGCAATTTTCTCGAAAAATTTGAGTACAGAACATTACAAAAGTACATAACAGAAAAAATACAATATTCTCTATTGTATTAAAAGGGCTTGGGGCAATGCATTCGGACCATAGATGACTGCCATCATCCGCAAACTATCAAGAATCGCAATATCGATATACTTCAATTCATGGACAATGTCATCGCCGCTGCGCTTGAAAAAACCACCATGTACTTACCACATATCGATTGCTCTCTTAGCAGTGTCATGCAAAATTAAAATATGTTATGTGTTGTACCTACACATAACACTATTTGAAAGGGTATTTCCAGTACTAAAACACAAAGCTGTTCTTGTTTCTATAAAATAGAAAATTTACTTCTAGAGTAGGCATTAATCTAAAAAACGTAAAAAGGGTATTTTTCAGATGTGACAATGATGTGCTATTTACCAAGGCCCTTAAAGACAGTTTTATGCAGATTGTAGGTACTGTATTTTTATTTAATTTTCATATTCATTAAAGCGCCGCGCGCCCACATGCACGCACGAGGATAAAAAAAATACAAACAAAAAATTACAGCACCCATATAATAAGCAGGGTGTTTCTTATCCTGCTACGACATATCGTGAAAAATAAGATGAAATTAAAGGTGGATGATCGCAATGATGAAAATCATCTAAATTCATCAGTATTTTTTTACTTAGTTTTTATTCGCAACTAATTCAGTATGGTTTCTCCTTAGCATAATGACGCGCATAGATGCTTGAAAGACATAAATATATTCTGTGTTATACGCTGTAACATGTTCAGCGATTATTCACTGCGCGGAATCAAATTTTACAGTTGGCAACGTTCGACGACATTCTCAAAATGGGAATAAACTCTACTGTTGGGTTGTGATGAGGTACAATGAAAGAGACAAATAGATTCCGTGTGATATTCCTCCATCGTATCGCTCCGCTGCCATAGCAGAGCGGCTTTGTTAACATTGCCAACTTAAACATTAAGCAATTAAAACGTATCAAACCATGGGGGAGAAAAATCAAAGCCTATCTAGCTTGGGTGAGCCAGCGCCCAGCAGTAAGCAGTTTCACTCACTGTCTGCTCACAAACATCGCAAAACTTTGCGAAATAGTCTTAAGAAGAGTTCTTCTTGGGATCTGCCAATAAACTTAAATTAAAATCTGGGTTCTATGCATAGAAAACTACCCGTTGTGAACAGGCTTATATTCTAGTAACTAATAATAGAGGATTGGAAAAGTTATGCAGGATTATATGCTAACAAACCAAGCCTATCCACCAAAATGCATATCGATATTGCGACTCATCATCTTAATTAAATATGAGCAATAAATAAACCTTATTTATAAAATATACATAGAATGTTCCAGTACTCTAAAGTCAGATTAGATCTTGAAGTCCAGGCTTTACAGTACTGGAGAATTCGGATAACAGTTATGTCTATGGAATGTAGGGAAATAACACTAGTTAAGCACTATATCGAGAGAAGCAACGCTCGTCCATACAGTGTAAAGACAGATGTTCCACGAGTAGAAGTATTGATTGATTCGGGAATGTATAAATATGTCCAAATATCCGCTACCGAACGTTGGCTGTTACATTGGCCATTACAACTCGGTTAACTGCTGCTCGGAACAGAGATGTTGTAGATTTCTGAAACATTTATCGTATATTCCGGAGCCAGCACCTTCAACTTGCCTTGTTTATTATGAGATGCAAGATGTTGTATTGTTGTAGATGCAGCAAGACACGGAATTTGCAGATTTTTACTATTCATATTTCAGTTATATAACTTCATTCCTCACTCAAAGATTTGTAAGTATTCTCAGCAATATGTTGGTGTCCACCTTTTGATTCCGTAGAGACTATATAGTGTCTCATAAGATAGATATTTATGTTTCTTCGGCATAATCCATTTTTCAACGTAAAGAACACAGCTTTAGGTTTCTCGATGCTGATTTTTATCTCTCAACTGTCGAGGTAAATGATATGGTCAGTCTTCTAAAGAATAAATCTGTAAACCGTGATTAGTGGTGTGCGGCTCACAGCACTTTATTTAATATCTTCGTACTATCAACAAGACGACCGCATCTCATACCTTTTGCTTTGTTCAGTGCTCTGTTTTGTGCAGCAGCTTGGAGAGCGTAGAGGCAGCTATGACGATCGCGTGAGCAAACTCACGAATATCTGGCTTTACACGACATACTAAATCCTATCTAGCATAAACAGAGACAAACAACACAGTCGCAAAACATTTGATATGCGTACATTAAGCTAAAACCTCTAATTCATACTGTTGTTTAATAAAAATATAATATTATATTCATTCATTAAAAAAACATGGCAAATTTACACGAGGATGTTTAATTTTATAGAGGTTTCAATGCGTTTCGTACAAATGAAAATGTTATACATTTCCTCCAATGGGTTATAAACACGTATGACACTTATTGAAAGTGCAAGCGAACAAGCGCCTGCAAGTTTTCAAATTGGAGTTTGCGCATAAGGATCAGGTTGTGTA
The DNA here is from genome assembly GCA_027564375.1 of Micropterix facetella. NCBI lineage: Eukaryota > Metazoa > Arthropoda > Insecta > Lepidoptera > Micropterigidae > Micropterix > Micropterix facetella. The sequence continues at coordinate 2,894,733 of JAOPUG010000120.1, forward strand.
TATTGAACGATTTATTTAAAGCATTTTAACAATAAAACATTACGTCTAGTTTAACGCAGTTCATTTAATAGACACAGCCTGCAATGTTGCGATTTAGTGCATTGGAGGAAATTGATAGATATTGCAGAATGTCCAATTTCCTTTTTACTACGATTGGAGTTCATGCGTTGGAGGTTATGCAAACAACATCATAAGAGCAGTTGGTAAGACAACCTCAACCAATGCATGGTAATCGTCGAAACGAAAAATTTAGGAAAGAAGTTGTTCATTTTCCAGGTATCCATAATCTAAAACATCCTCGTTTAAATCTACATTAAGGCAACGTCACATAAATCAAAATCGTCCATTCACATCAACACATCGCGCCGTCCATTGAGATAAAAACTAAAAAGACACAGAGCACAATACAATTAATTATTACGCTTAGAACGGCACTGAATGAGCTCAATATATTAAACGCTAAGTTTATCTCGTAATCAGTAAGTCGCTGCTGTTTTTAATTCTATACAGAAAAATAAAATAATTTAATGTCATATTCTTCTTCTCACTTGCACCAACTGATCGCGAAGAAATCACAGTCTTTTCGTGGGCCGATTACGGTCGCTGACACGCCTGTGAAACAATACAAACTAAATTAGACCAGACATAGTTAAGGGGATCCGTATTTGGATGTTTTCTCTAGAATCTATCAGTCCAGATTAACATTTCATCATTCTTCTACTGCTTAATATCTATGTCTCCATTGAAATACTCTTGTCATGATATATGTAATACTTATGATTATTATAGTCAAAATCAGTTTTATGTAAAAGTTATAGTTAGGCACCACAAAACATATATTTTTTTTATTTATTTATTCATCTTTAAAATACAGCTTTTGAATAAAGTCCTAGGTTTTCCTGCTTTTTTTTTAATTGGGGCACCTTGCAAGTTACAAACAAGGTGTTTAACCTGTGGAGTAATAAATAAAACTCATGTTCCATTTTATTTCCTATTTTGTGTTAATGTCTTCATCCGGTTTATAATTTAAATATATATACTTAGTTACTTCCTAGTAACTTATACATGTTTGTGTAGGGTGGGAGGTCTCTACGTGTGGCAGATTTCTTTGGTAACACCCGGCATTTGCCTTTTAAATTTGGTTAGAAGAAACCACAGAAAACCTCTAACAGATGTGTGGTTTTTAGAGCCTTCCTGCGCAGATGCAGGCATTTTGTTAGTGTGCGGTCATGTGTTGTCTAGCCTTTCCTGCTGGAGATTAAGATAGGGTGACTTTTAGTGCAACTTGTGTGGCCATATAGACCATATTATGATACTGCAGTTGCTTTAGTTAAGATTATTCGGCAAAGAAAGTCACTCGCTTGATAATGACTTTGACGATTGTGTATGATATTGTGTACGATCACAATAGATCAGTAATGGTCGCAGTGATACTGGGCTCTGCAGCCTCAGAAACAGCCCGATCTCTTTTAAAAAAAAAAAAAAATGATATTGTGTGTGACGTCAAATGATATTGGGTATTTATTATGTGTATTTTGATGATTGGCAGGCAGCGCATAATTGCATGAATATTTTGGCATTTTTATAGTGAGTATAATCCGGTTCCTAGTTACAAGTCTCTGAAAACGAAGCTAATGTTATGAAAGAGTGTCATTATTAATATTTTATTCCAATCAAGACAAGAGTATTCAATCAAGATATTATAGTAATCAAGATGGAGATTCAAAATAAATTTTGTTCATGGAGATATCTTGATTAATATTTTACAAAATGCTGGAATTCCAGAAACATTGGAAATACGCATGGGATTGGGCCGCTAGCTGTCTACACAAGAAAAATGAAGCGCAAAGATCTTCCGTAATGATTGTCAACTCTATTTTATCACTATAGGCTCTTGTTTTGCTGACATTTATGTTTATTATTCTTTGAAGAGCCATAACTAAACTTCATTTTGATACGCATGTTGTAGACCTGCGACTTTTTATATCTATTATATGCTTGTGTTTCTAAATTGTTTCAAAATGTTACTG
>JAOPUG010000120.1:2899388-2912545 GCA_027564375.1 Micropterix facetella
TAGCTGCCAGATTTTTTACGTCAATTTTCCAATCCTTTTTGAAAAATCTGAAATAGCTATTTACTTAAGAAAGGTACCGTGAGTTATGATATTTTTTTGCAGTTGGTTAACATCATCAGTTAATATACTATAACGTTCCAAAAATTGCTAACAAATGTAATCGTCGAAATGTACATATATCGTCGCCTTAACTTACCTACGCTTCAGAATCATAGGCTCTCACGTCGACAAAAGAAACTATATTTATGTATCAATGCTAGAACATGTTAAAAAAGAAGCGCAAAAGAAGAAGACCTAAAAATTCGTCGCCCTCAAAAATTTACTTACCAGGTAGGTGGCCAGATTCCAGTCAGAAGTAAAATCTTGGTATACAATCATGAGTCATCTTTCACATCCTTCTAATAGTTCCAATTAAAAGCTAAAACATTATCATGAGATTGTTTGACACGACTTGCGGTGTGGTCAACATCGCAGCAGAAGGCCTACCCAATTCAATCAAAGGACAAGGAAAAAATAAACACATTTCGGTAAAAGCATCACATGTGACTCATTTCAAGATACATATAAAAGTATGGATGTATATGTATATGAGTTTACCAAATCTCTATATAATGCAAATTAAGATTATTAACCCGTGTCTAATGATGCCAAAAAAGACACACAAAAACATATAAATTTCGAGAGATTGCGTGCTAAAATAAGTTCGTTACGAAATATAGAAAAATTAACAATGATAGTCATCGTCCTCAATATTAGCATATATTTCAGATTGGCAAAATATAATGCGTATTACATTGACATACAATATTCTGAGATGTCTTAAAACAACTTCGCCAGGTGCTTGGCAGACACGTTGGTAACATTAGCATTTTCGTTCAAATCAATATTTATAGCTAATCATATTTTGTGAAAAATAAATTAAAATACTGAATGATTGTTAATTTGCATTTGCTGGCTTACAGTTGCGAGCTCTTCGCGAGTGATATGAGCGCCGATGTTATTCCACCTACCGCGGGTAAATACAAATTTCTTCAGCAAGATAATTCTTTGCCGCTTGCCGAATACCTACTACTAAAGATTCATCAAGTGTGACCCATTCCATATGAACATAAACGGTTTTCCACGCAGAGTTTCCGAAACAGATTAACTATTACCTTAAACCAGCGGTTCACAACGCATGGGCCGCGGCCCACAAAGATCTGCGGAACCATCGGGAGAAATAAATTAAAAACACCAACAATGATGTTTTCAGAATAAAAATGAAAAGAGAATGCGTAATTATTGTTGTTTTAAATTTACTGGGTAATCTCGACTTGACATTATACTTGTTTACTAGTACCTACTGCGATTCCTTTAAGCCCTCTGCCCTACATAATTCGTAGCATGTAGTCCAGCAACGTCAGCTCGTTGTTCCGTTAGGTCTTTGAACCGCAAAACATACAGAAAGATGTAAGAAATTTCCAGACATACCGCAGCAAATTTAAAGATGCGTTCTCTTTGTGGAATATGAGGTCGATTTTTGAGCCACCGATTTTTGTAGTTACTAAAGTTGCTGCAGTCAGCAGTCACCAGAGATGCCAACATGAACGTCAGCGGTTGTCAAACTGCAAACGGCGATATAATCATACAAAATATTTACTTGTTATAAATATGTCCACTTTTTCTAGAGCTTTGTGATTATGGCAAGTAAACATTAAATATCAAAATAAAAATAGGTAAAGTCGCAGAAAATTGTCATATTGTCCAACAAGAATTACCACCCCAAAAGATATGTATGAGCATAAAATAATAAAACTGAAAATAATATCTTTTATTCGGTACTCAAAAATTGTATCAATTTTTATTGCGATTTATTGTATACAATTTTGTATTATAATAAAAGTTTATAAATAATAAAATTTCATAAAAAAAAAATATAATTCTGCAGGGTTTTCATGTCTACCATGCTTATAACACCAAAATGCAGCAGAAGAGCGACTCAAAAACATGGGCGCTTGGGGGACAACACTACTTTGCACCCCGCCGAAAGTGCAGGTACCGTTTTCCACCGCACGTCTCTCACCCGCCAAACCCTCGCCCCACTGAGTCTGCACTGCACGCGGATGGGTTAAATTAGACTGAAGTTTCTTACTGCGTCTTACAGAGTAAGTTGTGTTAGAGTTCCTGTAATTTCGGACAAAAAAAAACCCCCGCCCTTACATTAAGTTAGATTAGGTTAGATTTAAGTTATATTTGGTTGGGCGAGAACTCAACGAAGGCATGGTCGGCAGGGTGCGACTTCGGTGGGTGCACTCTCGGCGCCCTCGAAATTGTCTTGGGTGCAACATCGGCAGGTGCATACTCATTGGACCCACTGCCTGTGGAATGTATCTGCGAATTCCATACATTCCTCTGTATATTCTGCGACATAGAGGCCAAACGGAACGGCGTGCTGACGTTTAATGCACCACATGTTGTGAAATATGCGAATCTAGAGCTCAGAGAGCTTAAAAAGGAAATAACCTTAAACCAAGCAAAGAAATAGATTGGATGTGGTTAATGACATGCGCGTGACTTTGATTGAGCCTTGGTTTGACAAAGTAGTCTGTGAGATGTAACCACAAATTTCCCAATAAAGATAAATATTGAAAATTTGTCTTTCTTTGTATTCTAAGAAGGGACGAAAAGATATTTTGTGTAGGTTGGAAACTGTTGCTCTAAACCAATTACCCTCATCCTTTCATAAATTTTTAGATATCCATACACGTACGTCTTATTATTTCACAGCACACTTTCATTAATTATTTTTTTTAAGCATCAAATGTTATATGAACTCGAACACTAACGCGGTTGTTTGACGTTATAAATACGATATCACTAATTTACCGCGTGAAGTTTGTTACGTTTCGGCAATGTTACGACCGCCATTGTCCAGGATAGACTGATATCTACCCGTACAGATCAGTCTACCCTGGATTTAATGATTCTGTGAAGTCTGGGCTATTATGGCCGTTGTGTTTTTGGTCGGCCCAGCTCTCGGAGCAACTCCTATTCAGGAGCCTCCCCGGTGAACCCGCTGTGCGGCGGACCTGGGGATGGGAACTCGGGCTGATCTGAACAGCTGGCGTACGGGACGGGCAAACCGGCCGTGTTGTTAACTGATTCTGACGAATATCTGAAGGAGTTTAGAAGTGTACGCTTCTTAAGAAAGCGGTGGTAAGTAGGCACCTCTCGCTGCTTATCCATAGATATGATAGTGTGGGCCACCCGATCTCGGGTGAGAGTTGCCGAGTAAAGGCCGCCCCGTATCCGCCATAATCCAGTTAGGAATACCTCTTTAGAGGTAGAGGACCGCGCAAACGACCTCGAACCTGTGACCAGACGGGGGATCGGAGTGATCTGATCGCATCTGGTAGTAAGGGCCCAAGGATCTCCACTGGGTTAAAAATTCCCAGTGCCTCGCGGTAAGGAGTTGGACTCTTACGGGACTAGGTGGAGCTTGGTATGTAGATTTGTCTACATCCTAATTCTCTGCATTTCGCTCCGGGGTGGACAGGTTCGCCCGTAGCAGGTGACACATCATAATTCATTTGTGTCAATATTTATATATCTGCGGACGCTGCCATGAACGACATCCCTCTGTCTATTTTCAGTCTCGTGAACGCCCGCATGCCGTCTCGCTCTAAAGGATTACTACTGAGGCTCCGCTCGCCAGTTCATTTGAGGCCGTGCCAAAGGGAGCCGTGTCACCGTAGTTTCGCAGTAAGAGGCTTAGAATGTGTGCGTGTCGTTCATTCCTGATTCTCAGGCTAGTCTGCATCTACAGCTCTGGGAGTTTTGCGTTGATTTATCCGTCGCCAGATGTCTGATAAAACGTGCATGTGTGTCGAGTCACGAGTAAACCGGTAGTCCCATTTCTATGGTTTTACATTTCGTATAGGTTTTGTGCAATATGAAATTATGTCGAGTCACTGTATTATGTGCGGTTTTGTAATGTTGACAATAAATGCTTCGTTGGAAGCGCTGAATCGAATATGTAATTCTAGTGTTGTTTTTGAAGGAGTAGTTCCTTCCGGGTACATTACACTGAGCCACCGTTTCCTTAATCCCGTATTACCATTGCACTTTGGTGATGCATCCTGCCGTTTCCATATGCTTCTATGCTTCAACGCTCGGTTATTATCTCTGTTAATCTTCTGTGCATTCCTGGTTAGCTTCTTGCAGGGTTGCCGGAATCAGAGTGTTTCTTCCGGTCACTTCCTGTTAGGTTTGTTCGCTTTGTGTTGCGTTAGATATTGAGTACTGTGGTTCGACATAGGTGTATTCTACAAATCAAACACTTGAGAATATCCCCAACTGCAACGCGTATCTCCCTAGCCTCATTGTGTAGTCTTTTGATTGAAAAAAATATATCTTATAGCAAATAGGGCAAATAAACAAATAATTAATGTTGTTAAACAAATAATAATATATTTAAAAAATGTAAAAGTGCAAAGCGAAACAACTTACTGGTGTTCGGAATTATTTGGCGCATTGTGCATACTGACGCTGCTGTCGCTAGCTGATCTGGACAAAGAATCGGAGTGCGCTAAACTGTGTCGTTGTCCATTGAGACGCGGTGGAGGCAGGAGTGAAGCGTCTCCCTCCCCTCCGGCTTCTTGCAGCCACGATCCATACTTGGTCAAAGCCGCTCTTAATTTCTCAAGTTTGTGGCTGCTTTCGTTTAATTGTCCTTCCACCGTCATCGGGTCACCTAGAAACACAACATTGCAATTCAGCGAGAGAAACACCATGAGACTTTCAAAGAAATTGATATCCTCACTGTAGCTAGTATAATAGAAATACCAGAGGTAGAAATAAGCTTTTAATTCTCAAGTTCCGATTAAAAAAGGTCAGAACTCCTTCTATGGGACAATGTATACATTTCTACATAGAATTCCTCAATAAATTTAAGACTTAACCAGTAAAACAATTTAAAAATCGTATTAAATACAATCTTTGTAAAAATGCATACTAACTGCTTTGATTAATGACTATTTGAATGATAAAGATGCCTGGTGTCAATATACTTTAGTTATTTTCAGATTCCCTAGCTTCATATAGGCTGATTTATTATGAGTTACCTATTTTTAAAAATCATCATACAAAGGAACAATTCTTTACATTTAATTTTTAAAGATTATTTATTTCAAATGTTGGCAGTAACTGCGGCTAACATAGTCCATTCTGAAGATCCAATTTTCGATGACGTGTTCGTGCATTTAGAGTGGTATTTGGCGAATAATGCGATTAATGTTGGTTTTCAATTCCTCGAAATTGCCGCATTTGGGCTGAAGAGCAACTCGAAGAGGTCCAAGAGCTGCCAATACATTCAGACAAAACAACGGTTTAGTGTGGTTTATGGGCTGGTGGAATCATCGGTCCATATTTCTTAAAAATGAGGCCGGCCAGTACGATAATGGACTATTTTCTGGCTGAAATTGAAGCATGTGATCTCAACGACATTTACTTTCAACAGCCGTGAAATGCTTCCTGCGAATTATACACTCCAGAATTTGTAATAAAATGGAATAAATCGGCGATATGCAATTTGGCTTCCGCATCAATCTAGAAACTGGAGAAACGCTATTTAGCATCCAGGGTCTGGTACAAGGATGCTGAAACATTGGCCTCACGCGTACATGTGATTCATCGACTTTGAGAAAGCTTTCGATAGTCAGACACAACAAGACGGTCGAAATCTTTCAACAAGTAAGAAAAGATGACAAAGATTTGTGAATTTATCACTCATCTCTACTGGCACCAAAGAGCGCATATTTCTGAAGAGGTGGAGGTACGGAGGGGAGTCGAAAGAATTTAGCATAATATCATCTCTATCTTTACTCGAGATCATATTTAAGGAAGCATTAAATGAGTCCGAAACCGAAGTCAACAACATAAGATATCCAGATGATACTGAACTAATGCCAGCAGCCAGGAAGAACTCCAGCTCCTCACTTGTGAAGAGGGTCTGACGAATATGGGTTAAAGTCAACACCACAAAGACTAAGTAGTTACAGCTTACAGAATTCAACTAGAGAAGACTGATAACATTATTTCCCTGGGCTGCAATTTGAACCACAAATGGTTTATGAGAAAGGGATAAAAATCCACATTGTAAAATCTAGTCAGGAATAAAGTTGTCTTAAAATGTATGGGCAAAAACCACGATGACAATAAAGACCCACATCAAAACTCGAATACTTTACTCGTATCACACATCATCGCGAAAAAGATACAACATTATGCATCTAAGAATTGAAAGCGAAAAAGCCGGAAGAAGAGGTCCGAGACGAAGAAGAACATCTTGGCTTTGTAATATACGAGACTGGTTTCAGAAATTTACCACATCCTCATTTCGAGCAGCGGCCGATAAAGTCATAGCTGATAGGAGAGCTAATTTTCGAAAGTGGACAGGGCAAAGGAAAAAGAATAATGGAATTCGTTCATTTGGAGAGACGACAAAGTACTGTCGGGCGGCTGGAGGAGATAGTCATTTTCTATTGGTAAGTATATTTTGAGTAAGCCAAGTATATTTGTAAGTATATTTTGACAGTGCCCGCAACCACATGCTCGGTGAAGGTAGAGTAGCCACAGATATAGGGTTTCAAAATGCTGTCAGGAATACAAACGTTCATACATATGTTTCCATTGTTCTTTGAATTAAAAACCTAAATTTTGAAAAAGTGTCTCAAAAAATAATGCAACAAATAGAAGGTTAATAGTAGGGATGCAATGATTGTCGATTCATCAATTTTATTAACCTGTTTCGTCTGTTTTTTTTTTTTTTTTGTCGATAATCAGGACAACAATTGACGATTCCGATTATCGAGAAAACACAAATAATCATATCGAGATCGGTTACCCCCTAGTTCATAGACAACCCTCGTAAATATTATTGTGGACATACCTAAAGCTGGATTGGCTTCGTACACCGCCTTCATTTTCATGAGTCCATCGAGCGCGGCCTGCTCTTGCGCTGCTTGTCTCTGGAGTTCGCTCACTTTGGCCGCCAAACGTTTACGCCTCTGGTTGGGCGGGAGTGCGTTGTATTCTTCTTTGCACTCCATTGATATATTGTTCTGTAGTGAATGACAATTGATGCTAGTGAAATACTATTATTGTATGTATTATGTCAATATGGTGTACTCCCAAATCAAATCTTATATAGGCAAAATACGGTAACCGCCAAAGGCAAAATAAATCTGTATATATTTTTAGGTAAGACTGTAGAACTAGGTCTAAAAGGGAAGAAAATATGAGGTGTGATTGGAAAGTTTTAGACTGGGTTTGTAATTTCAAAATGGCAGTAGGTACATACAAGCTATTGCGATGGATCTCCTTCAAAGTAGTCCCCTTCAGACCGAATACACAGACTCCATTGATATTTCCACTTATGAAAGCATTCCTGATTTTTTTTTTCTTAAGGGTGTTAAGAACTTTCTCAGTATTTGCCTGAATTTCTTCAATTGAGTCAAATCGCTTCCCTTTGAGCAAAGTTTTCAATTTTCATAGGAAACAGGTAGAAGTCAGCAGGGGTTAGTTAGATCAGGCGAATAGGGAGGTTTCGAAAGCAAAGGAATTTGGAATTTTGTCAAAAAATCCCTGATTGAAAACGCACACTGACAATCCAATTCATGTGCGTTCTCAATCAGGGATTTTTTGGAAAAATTCCAAATTCCTCTACTTCCGCCACCCACTTATTCTCCTGACCTAGCCCCTGCATAATTCTAAATTGTAAACTTCGCTGGAAGGGAAGCGATTTGAGTCCATTGAAAACATCCAGACAAATAGGGAGAAGGTTCTTAACACCCTGAAGAAAGAAAATTTTCAAGAATGCTTCCAAAACTGAATACACTGTTGGAGTCAGTTTGTTCGGTCAGAAGGGGACTACTTTGAAGTACATTCATCGCAATAGCCTGTATATATTGTCATAAACATTTTCCAATCACACCTCATACCGATTTTTCAATACCTTTGAAGAAGTCAGGGGTGGTTGTTTCGTGGCGGACCCCGCAGACTACGCCAAAGTCAGATTTTGATAGGTTTGAGTTGTAAATATTATGGTTTATTGAGTTTTTAGGTTTCCATTATAACCAATAATTCTAGTGTTCACTGGATCGTGTGTCTCAAAACTATTCAAAATAAAGAAAACTGTATTGTTATTGAAGTGATCATTATTTGTGGTAAGAAAAGCTAGTAGAGTTATCATCAGAGGCAGGAGGTGAAATCAACTATCGCTGAGCATCGTGACAAGAGCCTCGAGCCAGGAGCAGTTCAGGTGAGTCGCAACATCTTCGCAGTCCAGCAGGCGCACAACTGTTTTGCAGTCGCAATCTAAATCGCAGGTCAAGTCGACCACAACATATAATATACAGACACAAACAATACCCCCACCAACTACATTAAATGCGTTGCGGAATTCTTCACTTTAAACTTTGAGAATATAGGTTCAACCCTGGGCATCCGGGAAATAAATAGGCATAGCCAGCCACTGGCAGGGGCGCCACGGTGTGAGCTGGAGGGTTAACTTTCATTTTATCGCTTGAATGCACTCTACGTTCTAAAGTAAATTTGTGTTTTATTTGGTCGACATCGAAACACTGACAAGTAAAGCCTGTTTACTCAGTGCCTGTAGTCAAGGCGGAAAGCTGACGATTGTGCAGCTGTAGCGGAGGCCCCGGGACAGTACGGGTCGGGAGATCCGCCGAGTCTTTGCGGTCCAGAGTGCGGCTGCTGCTTTACAGTCCCAGTAACTAAACAGCGCTCCCGCGGAGGCAGCACCCGGGGCGGCCACTTTATATAAAATGACCAAAACTGGACTTATGTATCATTATTATTTAGCACTTTATTTACTTTTTGCTTTAGGTACTGTATAAAATGCATAATATTCAAATTTAATTTTAAAGTCTGTTGTATCTTATAGTAATATAGTTTTACCGATACTTCTTATCATATCAATGTGTCGGTCGACTGCAAGATATTGTTTAACTATAACAATAAGTCCACCATTGGATGTAAAATGTTTTTATTATACAATAAAGAGATTTTTTATTATATTTCATTTCACTTTCTACATTGGACAGTTTATAGTTCAACAGGAAACCCATGATGCCAAAGCACCGTCATGTCTATTGGCCGATACCATTACAATATTACTAACAGATTAATAAAAAATGAATAATAAGCTAGTATCGGGATCACATACTGCTTAGAGAGTATTCGATATACAACTGTCACCAGTGGAATTAAACCATTTTTTTCCTCATAATATGTCTGAAATCAGATATCCAAAATAACAATTCCACCTTGTATAAAAAAAATATGCTGGAATGTCTGTAACAGATAAAGCAGGCAGATGCATTTGCCAAACAATTCGAAGTCATATACCCATGCGAACCCGATTCTTCGTTGCATCTGGTCGATGCAATACCTCGCATGCAAAATTCTATAAATTAATTTGAATTCCCACATATATAGCACTCAAGCTGAAGAGGCTACTCGTAAATGAGGCTGAAGAAATGTGCCCTGCTGCTCAGCCCGTCTCTTGCTTACATACTAGAGTCCTTTAAATGTGGGCAAATTCTCTCAGACTGAAAGAAGACAACTATTGTGCCAATCTGCAAGAAAGGGAACAAACCGTATCAGCGAATTATCGCCCAATTAGCCTCACCACCATTTGCTGCAAAGTGACGGAGAAAATTGTGGCAGATAACCATAGAAAGTTTCTGACCGGGATTAATATACTGGTTTTGTTCCGGGTAGATCTGTCATAGCCAATTTACCGTCTGCCTTAACGCTTGGATGGAGGAGTTCTATAATCATCGCCCAACGACATCTACCCTACCCTATCTGCGGCATTCGACACATTGAGTACCCACTGAGGCTGCTGCAATTAAAGCGAATGTGACGGCGATTCAAAACAGCAATCCAGTTGAAAATTTTGTCAAGGCATTCCAAAATCTCTCAGTAGTGTGTGCTGAGGGAAGGGAGTATGTCGAAAACTAACACGGTAATATTTTTTTTGCCATTACATATTTTAATTCGAGGTAGTCCTGTATTGTTTTTAATGCACCGTGTATGTGACGTTTGAAATTTTTGTATTTGCGTAAAATTAATGAAGCTGAAATGTCATTGCGTGCCACAGAAAAAAATCCATTTAATTATGGTTAGAAACCAGTTAAAAAAGACTAGCTTTAATAAACCATTTCTTTTATATGCTTTTGTTTTAATTATATAACTAGTTGATTGTAGAGCGCACCTACGGCGCCTACCGAATAGATCGAATTTCGAAAGTTACAGGGGACACCCGCACCACCGTACCACTGCGTCCAATGCCAGCCCCCCACCTCCCCCTCTCCCCACCCCCGCACTCCCCGCCCGCCCCTCCCACCGCCGTCACTCCCACCACTACACAGCATCTACAGCGTTACGCGATCCATCAGTGAGTCAATGATGAGCGTAACTATATAATCTAATTTTTAACTTCAGTGTCCATGTAACATTTATAATATGCGAGGATTTTGGTACTAGCTATTTACTACTTAAATTTTTATATTTTGTATACCATTGTATAGTTTTGCTTAAGCGTGCTACATTGGCACTGCGCTGAAAAAGCACATAAATCAAAATAATCACATATTTGGATTTGGCACCATTAGCCTGAAATACCCAGTAATTAAGATAGTGACCGCTAGACGTATTGTCAATATGACAGTAATCACAGTTAGTACTCATTTAATTGATAATATTAATTACTTTTGTATGAGAAAATATCGCATGAGTATCTAAGGTGACTATCTCTATTAGATTGGCTAAAAATGGAGAAAAAGTGAGTGAAAGTTGTCATCTATTATCCGTTGTGGTTCTAGTGTTTGGACAGGCAAGGAACTCCGTAACAAGTTACACATACATGATTATTTATTTGTCAGGTTATATTCAGAGGAGAAAGTGCTGATTAAGGTTTGTTGTTACAGGAATTCCAACGTAGCAGATAATAAACTCACAATCGTCCTTTCCCCCTCTCTGATTTTTCTCTCTTAAATTCCGTGAAACTCAAATTTAAACATACTAATTTAATTTATTTTATCTACCACCGGTATAGAAGAATTCTGACATAATGGAATTGATATAGTGTTATTTTAACTTGAACTGGGTACGGGTTGGAAGATGTCTTTAAAGTAAGAAGGTGCTGTAGAAGTATTCAGGGCCATGAAAAGGAGTGAGGGCATGCAGCTTTCTACGCTCACGAATTCAAAGCCAGTGCTATGTATTTATTCACTTTACTTTAACAGTGCGAGTTAAAGTGAATACAAACGGAGCTTCTGTGGAATTCACCGACCGGAGTCGGGCCCATCCCAATACTCTCATTGAGTTTTATTCTCCACTTTTGCTTCTGGGGGGTGAGCGGTGAACTCCAGACTGACTGGCTACACTAGGTTTAGACCTTCACCTTACCACCCATTCAGTCCCCCTTCAAAGCCATAGGATTTGAGATGCGGAAATTGTTGTTTTAAATATTTTGCTAGGAAGGAGTTAATTATTTTCCTGGAGACCAAGATCCTTAAAGAGGCGGAACAGAGAGGTGGCTGAGAGGCCATCAAAATTCAACGTCAACACAAATCTTCGAGGTCACAGCAAAAAACAACCGTGCAAAATCTAATCCTCTTAAAAATGTTCTGCAAAATAGAGTGGTGGACATTTGATAAGTACAAGCTATATGAATATATTTAAAAACAGACTCAATTTGTACCTAAAAAACTTGTTAATATTCTTTAAAACCAGCTTTACAGGATCTGGTCTGGACGTATCGGCAAAGCTGCTTGTCCAGAATAGATAACAATAATAATAATAATTAAAGTCAGTCCAAAAATAAATAACGAAAAAATATTATTACTCGACTGTAGTATCGCTAAAGGAATAATAGCCTTATTAATAAAATGTATTATAGCACTAAAGCGATTAGGGCATACCTTAAAGTTCTGGCAAGTGTCCACGAGCTTCTGCGGCAAAATGCAGATGATGCAGTGTGATGAAAGAAGCGGCCATGCATGAAGCAAATTATATGGAACATAAATGAATGGTGAATGGAGTTAGACATAACTATAACAGGCGGAGAATTTTAGGTAATTGGGAGTCAATAAATTAAAAGGCACAGTTATTCAGTAAGCTCCAATAACTAAAATATCAATATATAAATCTCCATAAATCCTTGCTAGGCACGAGACGCCATCCTGAAGAACGATGGCTTAATTCCGGTTTTTTGAAAATAACTTCTGATCCTTTAAAGTCTTATGGTATACTGCTATGGAGAAGGGCTGCTGATGTGGAATCTTCTGGTTTTGACGGAAGATGTGAAAGCGGTCAAATGACAGTTTTGTTATTAAAAGTGATTAACATTCAGTCGGTTTGCAATTTCAGAGCGGAGCAGCGAACCTTGGCAATTTACATTTGATTTAGTATTTTTTGTGTTTTGTAAAGTGATTATGTAGACCTTGCATAAATTTTAAGGCAAACACTGATACGGTAAGAGCTGATGCTGCAAATTTTGCCCTAAGGCAAAATTTACGAAAACGGGCGGAGTTGCAGAATGGCGGTTACTTTGTAACCCTTTTACCGTACGTCTTGTGAGTAATATGTTTAAAAGTGATAGTGTATTGTAATGTGATGTTAAAACGTGCAAACGAGCACCACAGCTTTACCAGTGCTCACGCATGCCGGCTCCGTCATCGTTTCTATGGCCGTTTCATGCCTGCGCATAAAATGTAAGACATCAACTAAATCGTGAATAAGATAAAATGAATTAACCGCGTGAATTTTGTAGCATCCGACGTTGCGGCAGTGTTGAAACCGCCGTGGTCAAGGATCACGGTTTTCTCAAACTTTCGAAGATTAATTACAATGGAAATTTCAGTTTTTTCTCTCGTGAACCGCAGTGTTGCAACCGCCGTTGTCCAGGATCGCAGTTTTCTCAAACTTCCTAAGATTAATTATCATGGATATTTCAGATTTTACTCTGTGAACCTTAACATTTCTTCACTTTTTTTTGATTAAGGTCCTTTGAGGATTGAGGATTTTTTTGAGGATTTTAGGTCCTCAAAATAAAAATGAAAACTACTATATAATTGTAAAATGCAAAA
>JAOPUG010000120.1:3017969-3028291 GCA_027564375.1 Micropterix facetella
CGGCAGCACTGTTGCATTTGAAGTAACTGCGCGGGAAATTCAAAAAGTCACTGACTTATCAAACCGCCCTCGTACTACAAACGGGCCAAAAACCACACAGCCGTTTTTCATTCACTTATCACTTTTAACTTGCCACTTTTCAGACCCCCTTTTATATATATTGATAATATTACACATAAATCATCCTCGAAATACCTTCTAACGAACAGTGAAAACTGCATCACAATCCGTGCAATAGTCCTTGAGATTAGCGTTATCAAAAAACAGATAGACGCTTTATGGGGTATTTTGTTTTATAATTGTTTAGGTACATCATCATATAATGAAATATCTTCCGAACAAAAATAATAATGACGTTAGATTTAATGTTAAATATGTCTTTTTTTTAAACTGTTTCAGTTTCCACTCCAGCCCGCAAAGGCGTGCCCATGATCCTAAATACGATGAGCCTCCAATCGACTGATAATATACAAACGAACAAACCGATGACCACTAAGAAAAAGATTCCCGTCAACCTACCATCTGGAATAACGGTCAAATCAGTGCCTAAAGGCAAGAAACCACAAGCCAAACTACCACCGACGACTGCCAAGAAGACGACCATAACCAGCAATGGACACAAGGAGGCGATGTTACCACCGAAGATCATGCAGATGCTGAGAACCGGGGTCGGTAAAGCGGCGGTGATCGCCAGCCCATCAGAACCTTTGCCGCAGAGGAGCAACGAGGTAGGTGTGAAGAGAAATAGATGATTGACTTTTGGAGTTTGTTATCAGTTGTCTGATACCAGCACTTGACTCTTTATTCCGAGCCTTTCAGCAGAGTAGGTATAGTAGACTACTTTAAACTGTCGTCTTTACGATTTATTTATTTATTACTTCAGCCTTAAAATCATGCGAAAAACGTTACGAAATATATACAAAAAGACTATTCTCAACGTTTCACATGTCTTAGAGTCCATCTCAACCAAAAAAAATATTATGTCTTGTCTGTCTGGATCTGCGGATGTTGCTATGCAAGATAACTCGAGTAAACTACGTCCATTTTAAACATTTTTCGCCGATCGATAGTTATAGCCAATGCGCAGATTCCACTGGATTTTAGGATCTATTTGACCTATGGTTGTGGTACTTGCCATACAATTTTCTCCATAAAATCTGTTTTTTGCATTTTTAGTGCTTAAAACGGAATAAACTGTATTTAGTAACAAGAAAATTTGTTGGCTAATGAGGCTGCGACACGCAAAATGAGTTACATGTCACCTGGAGTCAATCCATCACATCGAACGGGTCACTATCAACCACACAATTTTTTTTGAGAGCTTGTTCTCTCAGAGCAATTAAAGCAGAATAACATTTGAGACATCATGACATTCATCTCTAAAGTAACATTTGAACTAGACATTAGATACATCTCTGAAATCATATCTGAAGTAACATTTGTCATCCAGACAGTAACTCTTTATTAAAAGGGTAAATTAAAGGAGTGGCACAATGGATCTTTTATGGTTTACATGCTCAGTTCAGGTAGTTGTTTTAGACTACCCTGAACATCCTAATATTTATACATACATACAAGAAAATAATCATATGGGCCGAAGTTTGACAAACCCTTGGGGTTTCCCCCTCCCAAGTTTCAGTATTACATCTAGGAAATAATGTCATATTTGAAATGGGAGTTCTCCAAGGAAGTAAAGTATCTGGGAATTTCTTTCGACCAGAGACTCACATGGAACAGCCATTTAGACAAAACCAAACAAAAGGCAAAAAGTGCCTTGGGTATAAGCAGCAGACTGGCAGAGAAAAACTGGAGCCTTAACCCTAAGATTTCTCACTGGCTATACACAGCCATTGCGAGGCCGGTAATTACATGAACCCTGTGGTCTGGTGTAACAAAGTCAACCAGAAAACTGTGATTATCTGGCCTCATCACAACTGGGGCAATGTCGTCTAATCCCGGAGCAGCTCTAGATGCACTGCTAAACTTATCACCCCTGCATATCTACATTTAACAGGTGGCGCAAGCCAGCATGTACAGACTATCTGCCCCAAAGAAGGTAAGCGGGATTTCACAAGCCCTAATATTTGTCCCAGACTAGGTCCGTCAACCCCAATCCTCAACATGGTATCAGATACCATGCATCCACTGTTGAATTTTGAGAAACTTTTTACAGTGGAACTGCTGCCCAGAGACAATTGGCTGAACCAACTGCATTGGGAGGCAGGTAGCCTTAAATTGTTTACCGATGGTTTCAATTCAGGATTTGATGTAGGCTGTGGAATATATGGTGAGCGACCAAAATTCGAAAGAATATATATATTTGGGGAAATACAAGCGGAGGTATACGTCTTTATTGAATGCCTGGAAATCAATCTGAACTACGCCAACCACCGAATATATATCCACTCGGATAGCCAGGCAGCTCTTTTAGCACTAAACTCGGACACTATTAGTCCAAAGCTGGTGCAAAGCTGCGTGGCACTGTTCAACTCCCTGGGCGAAGAGAACAGGGTTGTTCTAAAATGGGTTTCCGGTCATGCAGGGATAGAAGGCAACGAAAAATCCGACGAACTTGCTAAGGCAGGAGCAAAAGCAACGTTATACGGTCCTGAACCTTGCTCTGGCATACCAAAAAGTCTGGTAAACCTAATGCACAAAAACCTTTGTTTAGAACAATCCTTCAACCACTGAAACAACACACCAGGCTTGAATCTTTCTAAAGCACTAATCAAAGCTTATGACTAGCTTAAGCTAAAGCTTTAACGCAAATAGGAACAATTCCTCACCTCGCATGCTGGTGAGGGCGCTCACGGGGCATTGTGGCCTGAATTAACACATGTTCAACCTCAAGTTCCGGGACACTAGAGTGTGCAGGTTCTGCCAAACTGCAAACAAAACTCCCATGCACCTTGTGTGCGAATGTGACTCACTGATGCGTAAAAGAAACACCCACCTGGGTGGCTACTACCTCCAAACTGAAGAGTCAAACAATCCAGCGCCAAGAGCTTATTGCGGTTCTTAAACAATGCGAAGCCTAGCATGGAACTATAGTAGGTGGTGATTACAATAGACAAGAAATGGTTGCAGTGATACAAGGCACAGTAAACCTAGAAACAGACTCACACACAAAAATAAAAAAAACATATGTTTAATGCCCATGTTTATACCCGACACTGGAAACGTGACCCTCAACGTTGGTTGTTGATGAATATGTTTACCTAGGGCAGAACAGTCTCTAGAACCACACTCATATATCCTGCTCTCTCCATTGGGCATCCGAGATAGGTAGATAGTGTTGGGCATTCTAATTTTAATCATATATTGAGATCAGGCCCCCATCTTTATTAAAATTATATCTTATCTTTCAGCTCACCATAACGAAAATCCAACCCAATGCCCAAACGAGGCCACAGAGAAACTCGCTCGCCAACACCTTGGAGATAAAACGAAGGGCATCTGAATCAATGAATATGCCGATGAAACGCCCCCACTTATCGCGGACGAGTAAATCCATGAACGCCCCCATTTTAACACAGTTCTTGGAGAAGCTCAACGTTGGTGCTAGGTCATCACCTCGTCAGGCTTCCTCGAATGGCAATATACCCGTAGTTGACGTGGTCGACTCTGATGATGAATCCAAAGAGAATACAGCGGAGACGTTGGACGATGGAATGCCCATGATAGTTGAGATTTTGGATTTGAATACTGGTATGTTTATTAACTTTTTTTACCTCGGCGTGGGGCATAGCGCCTAAACGACATGCCTCCGTCTGTTCCGGTCTTCCGCTTTGGCTTACATTTCATCCCAGGTCTTCTCTTTCACCTTAGTTTCATCTACTATAACAGCAGGCTAAAGATTTTTCTCCAATTATTTTATAACAGGATCAATAACAAATTCGAAGATACCATTAGCAACTCTCCGTCTTGTTTTAGAAGTGTCTTTGGGACAAGAGATGCACTTTTTAACTTTCAATTGCACATTCAGAGATGTGTTTGCGTGCTTCATTGACTACGAAAAAGCCTTCGACAAAGTGAAACAGAGCAAGCTAAACATAGCTTGCTCTTGGTCTCTCAAGGAAATTAAACAACTCCTTCTCAGAAAAATATCTGAACCGGCAACACCACGTGGTTAGTTATGGCTTTGAAGGGGATTGAATGGGTGGTAAGGTGTTCGCTTATATGTGGCTAGACTCCTGTCCTAAACCTACCGCAGCCGGTCGTTAGTACGGTGTCCACTGTTCTTGTTATGATGGGCGGGCCCGATTCCGGTTGGTGAATTCCATTTCAGCTCCATTTGTATTGTTTATTATTGCAGGTCTCCCAATTTCTGGAGCGAGTTTTACCAGCGTCGAAAAACCTAGACCGAAATCTAGAAGAAGAACCAGAGCCTCGCAAGCGCCAATTTCCAATGTGAATATCCCGATTAAGGACAACTTTTTTGGCAGTGAGGACAATTCTCGCAACAGGCAAAACAGCTCCGATGTGGAAATGATCACGGCTGCAATAGGCATGAGCGAGGGTGAATGCATCGGGATAGATGACAATGACATACAAATCATAGAGCCGAAAATAGACGTGCCGAAGGTTAGAGAAGAGCCGATCCCCGCTCCGGAACCGTCGACGTCATCCGCAATGAATCCAAAAATTATCAGCACGACCACCATACAAGTGGATCCGACTGTCCTAGACGACAATTCCAAAGATTCCGATTTACGGCCCCCGAAACGGAGAGCTGAACTAAAATCATCGGCTCCGTCCAAAGCCAACGTAGCCATCACCATCGACACTACCGATGATAACTCCACAGATTCAGTTGCGTTCACTTGCACACCGACATACCAAAGTTTTATAGATTTGTGCTTTGCGCTCGATAACTCTGAAGATATGAAAAAAATCGTTGAAAAGAAAGTGAAAAGCTACTACAGTTTAGTCCACAGTTATTATATCAAATCGACTTCTTTTGAAAAATTAGTAAAGGAAAATATGGAGGCTATGAAGAAGAACCCGGATTATAAGCATCTGTACATTAAATACGTTGTTGATGAACTGAAAAACATAAAGAAAAGAAAAGTTAAGAAAGGAGGTAAGTCTGTCAAGTTTCATAGGTACTACGACTGGCCGGTGATATTGATTCACGGTAAATTAAATTAAATTACCAGTATGACGAGGAACATCCCCACTCAGCTGAGGGAGAATCCACTCGCAGTAAACACTAAGCGATTTTGTGTTCTTTTTGTTACTTCATATGAAACTTAGTATAACGTTAGATCACAGTATCATACAGGGTGTTGAACGTGTAGATGAGATAATGAGGATGAGACAATGTGGACAGATAATGAGGACAAATAATGAGGATGAGATGATGAGGACAGCCAACATTGCGGCACAAAATATACACGCTTGTCACTCATTTTATATTTTACACTAGCTGTACCCGGCCACTTCTTTTTGCGGCTTAGTCTGGTTAAATGAAAAATAAATAAAAGAACACACGTTTTCTGTGCATCCTCTCGTCTGGCTGCACATTGCTCTGCTGCTTCCTCGGCACGTATTTGAGCCATTCTTTGTCTATTTGGCTCGTTCGCTGATGCCCATTCTTCCTCAGTTTAATTTGCAATTACTCGTACTGCTTCTGCTCTATGAGTACGACGACCTAAGTTTGATCTGCGAGGCATTGTACATCCAGACACACATTTTTTCACAGCAGAAGAGTTCCATTTTGAAAAATAGGAATCACATTTTTAATATTTTTAACGCAAGTGACAAGTTTCAGAAACTTTCAGTATGGTTTATGTATTTCGATTAGGTCCCCACATTGTCTGCGCTCTTCCCGTTTCGTAAGCCCCAGTAGTATTCGCAATATCTTTTTCTATAATTGTTATATATATATATATTATTGTTTTTAGCAACTGTGGACCTTGACGGAGACGAAGAAACAAAGACTGCAGGCAGGCGATGGGTTTCGGATAAGCACATAGAAAAACTGGAGAAAGCCCTCTATAAGTTGCAGAAGGGAATCAAAATGTTGGAGGAGCGCGAAGTTAACTTTGACGAGGACGATGCTTCCGTTTATTTGCTCACAGAAAGGTCAGTGTTTACAGACTATACATCCTCCTTTACCCTACATACAGTTCATTGTAAGTCTTGGCACCATCTCTGGCTTAATATAAGGAATTACCGCTTCCCATCTGATTTAGAGATGAGCTTTTTTGAACACTGATTTAGTGAGGAGCTTTTTTGATCACTCATCAAGTGTTTTGTAAAGCATTATTTCATTTTTGTGGATGAAAAATGACCTTTCATAATAACTGCCAGGCTCCTTTGTTATATTCTTCCAGATTTGGGCGCTTTGTGGCGGTGTAATTAGTGCAGGATCTAGGATTAGGATGAGGCGAAAAAACATATGGGCACCTGTCATACTCTTATTAAATCAAATGTTCTAATCTAATAAAACATGATTTTGCAAAAATTTGGATTCATATTATACATGCATTTTATGAGCGCAAAGAACGATTATTATAAAGCTACAAAATGTTTATACCATGTATGTATTCTATGTGTGCGTAGCGCGAATATAATATTATTTGAGTATTATTTGCATTCATCCTTTCGAAACTGCACAAAGCAATACGCTTTATGTCGACGTACAGTCAGCACACTCTATGCAAGAAAAACAATGATTCGCAAAATACGGAGTTATGACCAAATTTATGTAAATAATGCACCACAGGCAGAATAAAATGAATAATAAATTTGTACCAATTAGGATATTTTAAAAATGCATTTCACGGAATAGATCACAGATTATTGTGTAGTCACAAGGATGATTGTGTAATTGGTTTTCCTAGAACAAAACAGAACGCAATTATCAATCTTCCCATCGTTTACATCTAATCTGAATTTAAATAAATTTTTAATCCTCACCTTAGGGTAATAAACACCTGGCATTTCCGATGCGATTAAACAATGACTGCCTATGCCACCTCTGAACCTTTCCTTCGTTTAAATAATCATGCTAGATATTATGATCTACGTAACTCATATGATATTTCTTTGCACAAAATAACGAGTAATAACGAATAAGTATTTTCTGTGATTTTGACGTGACCGCCCACACCCACTACTTTCGCCTAGCCAACAACAGCGCATTTGCTGTTCGTTATAACTACTAGAGTCCCCGAGCTAATAGTGCCAAATTCAATTGTGAAATGTTATAAACTAAGTGCTTTTTAGCACTGCATCAATGTAAACACGCTACATCATATTTATATAGTTTGAGGCCAAAACAACAGTTGTACAAGCTCGATAATCCATTGATGTACTGTTGTTGGAGACAAAAGGTAGTGGGTATCCTGGAATGACCTTTTGAGTTTAATTGTTTCTTTTGTACTTTATTTCTTTAATATATCAGTTTATATTTTTTTTGTCCTAATTGCATCATAGGTATAAAGCTAGAGCTGTTCGTGTGTACGAAAAGCTGTGCTCGTTGCGCGGTATCAGGGCTTCACAACAGAATCCAGCCATCGCAGCCTTAAGAAAAGGAGATATCGGAAATGGACCCGGCGTTGCCGCCCTAACAGGTAACATTTAAACAAAAAGTGTCCTTTAGTACTAATTTCATGGCTACTTTAATATTAAACTTAAACTTGTTCTTTACTTCAAATTAATAGATATTTAAGTGTCAAGCGAGAGATGTAAGAGTGCTATCTCATATGTAGGTTGGCGCTGCTTATATTCATCTATCTTTCTGCTCTTAAATTTAGTTTTATTTCGGCGACGCAATGTCTGTTAAATTACTGAAAAATCGATAATTTTACCTTTAATTTCTTCTCTTGCACGCATACTCTTTTTTCTCGCTCTATCAATTTTGGTACATAACTATGCGATGTTCAGCAGCAGCCGCCAGTAACCACTTGGCATCGGCGCAAACCGCACGCCAGTTGCTCCCGTGAAATAGATTTTTCTAAACTCTCAAAAGTTTGCCTTAACTACAAAATTATGTAATATTTTTTCTCTTTATCTCAAACAGGTTGGCTACTGAAAGGAGGACATTATGCATTCCCAGATTACCGCGATGTCATCGAATGCATCAAAATAGATCTAGTCAAACAGAGACTGACATGGACTGAAGCGAAAATTG
Organism: Micropterix facetella; assembly: GCA_027564375.1. Classification (NCBI taxonomy): domain Eukaryota; kingdom Metazoa; phylum Arthropoda; class Insecta; order Lepidoptera; family Micropterigidae; genus Micropterix; species Micropterix facetella. The sequence goes on from JAOPUG010000120.1 coordinate 3,026,110, forward strand.
AGGATGAAGGTGAGAAGCTTGATTCTTTAAAAACTACTTATTCAGCTTGTAGACTACCACTACTGCGTGAATACCTCTTTAGTTGGAGCCATTCACCTCTGTTGCCAGCACTCATCCAGTGACCAGCAATTCGAAACAGGACATTGCTCCATATTGCTGACATCATCATTATTGTTAACATTACAACTCATTGTGAGTCCTGGCTCGTCAACATTCTTCTTCCACCCTATCTTGGGCTTCGGCTTTCCAGCTGTTCACTCCGAGTGCATTTAGGTAGTTAACTGCAAAATCAGGCCATTGCAGTTTTGGTCGTCCGACTTTATGATGTCCTTTGAGTTTTTCACAAAGAATACATTTTAACGACTATTCATTATCCATTCTTTCCACGTGTCCTATCTACCTTAGCCTTCCGATTTTCAGGAATCTCATAATATGTACATAGTTATACAGATTATAAAGCTCTTTTCTTCATATTCTCCATGCGCTATCCTCCTGCATGGCACCGAAGATTCTGCTGAGGATTGTGCGTTCAAACACACCTGGTGCAATTTCCTAAGAAATGAAAATGAAATGAAAATGTCAGTAGACCAGCATTTCACATATGGTATGGTGGGTCTGGTGAGAGTCTGAAGACTGATCTGATAACTGTCTTGTAGAGAATACAGAATATAGAATATTTATTTCCATTTACAATTTACAATCGTTTAGGAATGACCGGGGGTAGATATTTACCTTAACATGTCTATCCTTAGAAGCGATCCGTTGTCACCCAATCTCGGGTGAGATTAGCCGAGTAAAGGACGCCTCGGATTTGCGATAATTTGGTATGAATTGACCCTTTCAAAGATAGAAACCGCGGAAGCGACCTTGAACCTGCGATCAGACGGGTGGTCGGAGAAATCTGACCAAATCTGTGAGTGAGAGTGTGAGGGCCCCACTTGGCTTGAATATTTCCAGTGCCTCAAGGTAAGGCATTGGAAATGGAGAAGTGGATTGTATTATTCACAAAGTCTCCGCTTTCATCTTGGGGTGATATAACGATAAAGTTCGTGGAAATATCCCGGGGTGGCGGAGTTCGCTCGTAGCTTTGACACTCTGTAACTGTTCATCAATTATTACCATTTCTTGTCTCAGGAATGATCTGATTTCATGAATAATGATTTTTTCCATGGTTTTGCAAATGACGCTAGTCAAACTTACAGGTCGATAGTTTGCAGCACATAACTTGTTGTCTTTTTTGTATATCGGAGTAACAGTTGCTATTTTCCAATCCTGTGATAATTTTCCATTGCTAAATGATATGCTCATTATATGAGACAACTGATTAAATATGCGAGATGCACATTTTTTCAGAATTATATCTGAAATTCCATCTGGTCCCATTGAAGTTGTGTCATGTTTTCAAGGCTTGTGATACTTTTTCCGGGGTAAATTTTATATATAAGGATTTTTCAAATTGCTCAGTAAAAGTATTGGCTACCAAGTACAGATCTGGGCTACCAATACGGATGTCGAGTCTTCATTTGTTAATTCAAAATCGTTGAAGTCATCCATAACCACTTTACATTTATTATGGCGCGCATATCCATGAATTCACAAACAGTACGGCATGCAAACATACACCGATATTTCGAAATAAACGCGAGCATGGCACGAGGTGGATGCATGAGGATTCTATGGCACAGATGTAGAAAAAAACTGTTATGGCTGGAATTCTAATCGGAGCAACGACAAGAGTACTAGCCGTTTTGACAGCAGGTACCAGACTGATAATTACCGCCAAACGCAAGAAAGAGCGCAGAGCGGGCTAGAGGGGTTACGGAGGCACGTTGATATGCAAGGAACAATGTCCCCCCGCAGCCCTGCGGGATGGAAACACGAATTATACAACTGGGAGCCACGGAGAGCACTGAGTGACACCATTTTTTCTTCAATTATTGGCATGAAATTGAATCCTCTCAATAATTTCTCGAATAAACATATATTATCCATCATTATAAGCAATAAATCCCAAAGTATATAATTGGACAAAAACCCAAATTCCCTTAAGGCAAAAATGGATATTCCAAGGTTTATTTTTCTATATGTAATGTTTAAAGGCGATTTTTAGAGTCTGAGGCATCCGTTAAATAGATTAAATTTCAAATGTTACAGCCCCCCGGCTCCACCGCGAGCCTCCTGG
>JAOPUG010000120.1:3038386-3051160 GCA_027564375.1 Micropterix facetella
TCTTGCCACATGTGAGCGTGCACCTTACCACCCCATTCACTCCCCCTTCGAAGCCATAGCATTTGAGATGCGGAAATTGCGGTAATCTCAATACTTGATCAATTGCCGAAACATGAACTTAAGTCTCGTTCAAATGTAATGTGCAAAACGACCTGGGTATGATTGTAATTAGGGATGCAACCAATTGCAATACGATTAATCAACAATTATTAGTGTTTTCCCGATTAATCAGAATTATCGATTGTTACCCTGATTATTTAGCGATTACCATCGGAAAAAAAACAGAAGAAACAATTTAAGAAAAGACTGATAAATTTTATAAAAAATCTAAATCCCAAACATGCTGATATAATAGGAAATTCTCAGCTTGATATGGGGTGCTTGCGAAAAGATGATCGGGTGGCCGAGGATCTGGAACCCTCAGCGAATATTACAAGGAACATCACTGATGTAGAGTCTTATTTAAAGCTCTGCTTTGTAATATTGATGCAATAATACCCATTACCCGAATCTCAAAAAAATGGCCTTCAAATATCTGTCCTATTTAAGTTCAGTAGAAGGAATCATAATCAGTGATTATTTTACTAAACAATCAGAATCGAAATCGTAATCAGTTAACCAATAATTGTTGCATTCCTAATTATGAATATCATACCCATAGCAAAGCTTTTATAACACAGGTAAGGTATTGTTGAATTTATGGGTTGTCTTGGAATATACATAGATACAAAACAAGGTGAAACTCCCCCTGACTTTCAGTATAATTTTAGTTTTGGTTTGAGAAAAGAGAAAGAGAAATGAAGCAGTCACTGATTAATGATTTTTGTATGCATTTATCAGTTATGTATCATTCTTCTCGAGTGTCATGGGTGATATCAAACGTTGCCTGCGATTCTCACCTCCTCGATCAAGAAGGCCCTATTTGGTCCGTTCGATAGTGTAGTGGTTTTGCTTCGCCTGCCACACTGCTGCAAAAACACCGCAACCATCCAGTCTAGATTATCCCTCTTCTAGCCGTTATTAAGAAGCTAGTCGCCATTTCCAACTTTGTTATTGGCCCATCCGTAGTATTACATAAGACGGGCATATAGTCTAATCCATGCCATGCGTTTGTTCATCCGTCTGAGGACTTCCCGTGATCCGTTATCAACCAAATTTGATGATGACACTAAGCAGCAAATTTAGTCTGTCGCGCAGATGTTGCTGCAAGTGCATACTGGTTTACTTGGCCAGGAGGAGGATCTGACCAATAACTAGAGCAAGCATAGTGTATATGGGTATTTTTTGGAATTGTGGTGATGAGATAAACTTTTGGAATAGGTTTTGATATTTTTGATAAGTCAGGGATTACCAATCACAGGATGGACCATAATTGCCAATGTATATCGCTACTTTTCCTGTTATTAGTAATCCTATTTTAATAATCTTATGATAATTGTCAATTTTCTTTTCAACATATTATCAAGAAAGTGAATGCTATTAAGGCTAGCAATTAAAATGTACTTAATACATATTTATAAAAATGGATATAAAGGAACACTAGTCGGCAAATTCAACAATCGATGAGAAAAAGTCAATTAGAACAAAAACTCGGTTGCAAAAAGGTTAGTATACGATGCATCCGCAAACGAGAGTATTCACTGAGAATATGGTTGTGACCACTAGTATGTGGTCTGCCTTATCCATAATATACGGACCAATAGAAAGCGACCATGCCATCCCTTCCAACCGCCCCTCAATACTTTGTTGACTCTCTGAAAGAATCATAGTTCACTATTTTAGTAATATTTTCGCCTAATACGCCTAATACCCGCCTATCCCTAGAAGAGGATATAAAATGGATTCTACAGTATTTGGACAATTTTGTTTTTTGGGGTAGTAGAGAAACAATTTAGCGTAGTTGGAAAAAAGTTCTCCGTTAATTGTACGACTAAAATTTAGCTAACATTGCAAGTGTTAAGGGTATACTGTATTGATTAAATGAAAATAAAGATAATAAATTTGATTACAAGAATATGGGTTTTATTTATTAATCCTTTATTTATCTCATTTGTTGATACTTAAGAGCAGTCCCTGTCTGACTGGTTGTAATTAAATGGAAATACGGATCTACCATTTGCGTGGTGTTACTGACATCTGTGTACAAGAGCTGTCGCTTCGAGAGACAGTCGAGGTGCAAGGAGTCGAAGCAAGCGAGAAGAAGACGGTGCGAGGAGAAGCGGCCCCTACTACACGACCCAGCGTGCCACATTGCGGCGTGATTGGTCGGCCAGCTTGAAAAATGACCCGCCACCTGCGAGACGTCCAATAAAAGGAGGCAGTTCTTCAGTTCATTTTTCATCTAGCAGTCATTTTTTACATTAGTTACTAAAAGTAGGAGAGAATTGTGACCAGACAAAATTTTAAATGAGCAAATTTTAATTCAGATGTAGTGTGATTATATAAATTTGTTGAAGATGAGGTGGATGAGGTATTATAACAACTTTAGGTTTCCAGACAACCTTCAAAATATAACTACATTAAACTAGATAATTAAAAAAAGATCGTCATGAAAATACGTTGCGATTATTAATTTCTTAACACTTTCAAATGAATACTCCTGGATATGTTTCCTAAAAAGCAGCATAATAGCTTCAGCATTGACAGTAAGCCAGTAAGCCTTTCAGTTGTCTGGTTTCTTAGAAATTATTTCATCGTTGAAAAGATTCTCTCGGCTGATGCTGTTGTCACTGGAATGGTAGCCAAAATACAAGCTTAAATTAAAAAAAAATGCAAATCACAGTATCTCAACACATCAATTGCATATTTTGGCGGTTCAATTTCATCCCACTCCTAATATGGTAATACTCTGTGACACTGTTGTTGCAGGAGCGCTCAGCCTATCTGGACTTTGCATGATCTACAACAATATTACCTACGTAAATGTATTTTGTTGTTTATTGATTTTTTTTTATATTTTGAAGCATTTGGCATGGGATAATCTGGAGATATTTCAGGAGGGGGAGAGGAAATCACCCCCCCCCCCCTTGCGACGTCACTGCATATGGAATATGACGAGATCCTCAATATTTAAACTGCCTATACTACAGGACAGGCAAGAATGTGGAGACCTGATCGAGGCGTATAAAGTGCTACAAAGACATTAAAGCTGCAGTGACCTCCCTAACATACTGCACTTTTTTTTTCTTTTTTTTATTTGTTGTGTGGGGCTGTTTTAAGGTTTAATGAGCCTTGTATCACTGACCATTTCTGGTCTGTTACACCTACTACAGTTTCATGCTAAGTTTTGCATCATTTAAGAACCGCAATAAGCTTTTGGCGCTGGATTGTTTCACCTCTTCGGCTTGGAGGCAGTAGCCATCCAGGTGGGTGTTAGCGGGCCACATTCGCACGCGAGTTCCATGGGAGTTTCCTCTGCATCTTGGCAGAACCTGTACACTCTAGTGTCCTGGAGCTTGAGGTTGAACATGTGTCTGTTCAGGCCACAATGCCCCGTGAGCACCCGCACCAGCAAGCGTAGATTGTTCCTATTTAGCGCTAAAGCCTCGTGAGCAGTCTTACGGTCGTAAAATTTGATTAGCACTTAAGAATTATTCAAGCCTGGAGTGTCGTTCCAGTGGTTGAAGGATTGTTCTAAACAGATATTTGATGCTTAGAGTGTATAAGTCCTATGTCCAGCCACTACTGGATTCCTTATTTTGGGAAAGACATCAACCTGCTTGTGCGAACGCAGAGACTTTACAAGCTACCGCGGACACTAAGACATTTACGAGGAACAGTTACGAATCCTAGCAGTCACAACATTCAGAAAGGAAGGGGACATGATCGAGATCTACAAGATATATCCAATAGGAACTCGCAATTCCGAAGGAATGGCTTGGAATTATCGTGGACAAGTCTCCACACAAAGATTTTCTGTCTACCGTTGTAGATGATTGGAACAAACTTCCAAATGGTGTTGTGTGTGCTTGGCTATTTATTTAATAACAAGTACAACTTAATTGTCAATGTAAATAAATCAAAAGCAATATGCTTCTCTTTGCGGCCACATGATTCCAATGAAATGGATGTATACTTTGAGACTGACGAATTAGAAAATGCCCCGTCGAGTAAATTTCTCAGATTAGAAATTGTTAAAAAAATTACAATGATCTGATCACCTAATGATCTCAGTAGAAAAAACTGTGCAGTGCCATATTCGCCGTTAAAAAGATAAGAAATTTATACCACCTTGAAGCCGCTTAATCCATTTAATTTGCATATTTCCATTCCGTAATAAAGTATGGCCTAATGTTTTTGGCAGCAAATTAGAGATTTTTTCTCCAAAAAGTAGCGGTTTGTTAGCAGATTGCAACCAGAATCCTTTTTGAAGTGTGAAAAACTGACGCCTAGGTACAGACAACAGGAAAAAATATCTACGGGCCTAAATGGTCTCTCAATTCATCGTAGAAGCGTAGTCCCTGCCCATGGGGCCAGACGATTTCGTCAATCCATATTTTTGATTTTACTCTGTAAAACACCGTACGTTTTAATCGCTTAGTGTATATGTCGGCAACAGTAACAAACTTACCAGCGGATGTGGTGTGGTGGCGAATCCGTAGCATCTGTTTGTATCTTTCATGCGCCTAGTTTACCATTACGCTAAAAAGAAACCTCATCCCAATCATAGTGTTTACAAACATTGCCAGATGTAAAATGTAGGTCTCTGCAGAGAAAGATTTCGTATATAAGAAAGATTTGATAAATATATTATCTAAGAGATTGTTGAAAAAATCATTCCTCTCCAACTGCTCAGTTCCACCTATTCAGTATTTTAACTTTTAAACATATCTTTCTTTTTTACTGTTTTAATTTCAATAGTCAAGTGTTTATAAAGTCGGGGTCCAATAAACATGAAATATCATTGTCTGAAACATGTTTTCATTCACAGAACCTCCCTAAAATTAATGAGTGTGTGCTTCTTATCAATATTTTTTTTTCTTATTTTCATTACTACAAAAGTGGATTTGTAGCAGCACATTTTTGACACACAATTGTCGTATATCTAGAACTTAGAATTCTTCAAATAACCTGAAGTGTCCCGATAAAGAGGGTAGTTTTTAAAACCAGGATCCGGCGAATGTGCACTCGGCGATACTGTACAGAATAATTAATTAGTTAGGTAAGTACTTGTACAACGTTTTTTACAAACTTACATTTATGTGGGCCATACTAAAAGTTTCTGGAACTGGACACTTGCATTAAAGAAATTATAAAAATCATTCCTATTCTTGAAAATTGAACCTTTGGCTGTAGAATACATTTTATTTTATATGTATGCCATTTGTTTTTTTTTTTTGTGGCGCCATCTTGAATATTGCATGATTACCTAAACAAGTGGTCGTCAAATGCGGCCCGCGGGTGGTATTTTAGCAGCCCGCGTCAATTGTTACAAACAGTGGTAATAAAATAATATGTTTGCTTATGAAAATATTGTCGTCTATCGTTGGACTTATGGTGGGCACTTCGGCTTTTTTAGCCGATATTACACTGACGTTTAACAGTCTTAATTTAGAGTTGCAAGGAGCGAACAAGATAATTGGACAAATGATAAATAAAATATTCGCATTTAAAGCTAAACTGCAATTATATGTAAGTGAGCTTGAAGTAAGAGACTTTTCTAATTTTCCAACTATTGCTGCTCTGAGATCTGACGTATCTATTGCCGATAGTATCTATAAAATATGGTATCCTATTTGAAGGAATATTTGGCAGAAATTCAAAAAAGATTTAACGACTAGAGATGTATTAAGAACTATTATATTCATGTAGAAAACCCGTGGCATTTTGAAAATAATGACATTGTTATTCAACCAGCTTGGATTTCCTAAAACTCAATTAACGAACGAAATCATCGAATTAAAATACGACACATAAATCAAAGCTCACTTAATTGAAAATCGTGAAAACCAGGAGTATGTTGAATTTTGGAGAAGCGTGCCTAGCACCTATAAATGTTTACAAGACTGCGCACTCTATTTTGACGATATTTGCTTCAACATACCTCTGTGAAGCTTCATTTTCGAAAATGAACTTCCTAAAAAACAAATACCGCAATCGCTTTTCCACTCATTTAGAAGCCGCAATGTGGATTGCATGTAGTCCCAAAGACGCCAAGTTAGAAGAAATAAGTACAACACCATAATACTTAAATTATATAACATCTAAATTACCTAAATATATTTGTTATCGTAATAAAATTCTCGAATATACATTTTTTTTTATTTACATACGTATCCAACCATTCACATGCACATGCATTGCTAGTTTACAAATCCAATTCATAAGTGTGTGTGGCCCGCAGTGATAAGTCCACTTTGTCCTATATGGTCCTTGACCAGAAAAGTGTGACGTCCGCTGACCTAAATGATGGATTTATGTCAAGAAAATTTTCGATCTAAGATTTTTTACGATTTGCTAAAGTCAACAAAAAGTTGCCAAAAGCTTCAATTAGTGTTTGGTGATGAAGCCCCATCTCGTATGTCTGTATACTTCTGGTATAATGAATTCAAACTTGAATATATTCAATTGAAGTGGTTATTTGAAATTATAAATAGATAAGATTAAACAAATTTACTGCATGAAGTTTTTTAGAACCCGACGTTTTGGTGATGCTGCCACCAGCCGTTGTCTAAGGTAGACTAAAGTGCTGTCAGTCGTCATCCGTTCGCCACTGAAGGCAATCAATCATCACCAGTATATGATATTGTAGCAGGAGACGAAAGCTGGGTGTAGGTTACTAATCTGAAATAAAGTCAATCGTGAAGTGGGTCTTTCCTTTGGAGGATTTGCCGATGAAAGTCAAAAAACTGATTATGGTGATTTGTTTCACTTTAGAGATGAAGTAAATCTGAGAAAACCCTTTGCGACCCACCGGTCGGAACCTGCTGCCCCTGAAAACATCATTTTAAAATCCTGGAATACGGTCTTAAAAGTTTTATAATCTTTAGAAAAGGGCACAATATTATCAGCAAATCCTTAATGGTAAAGGATTCTGCAACACACAGAAATAAAACAATTTTTTGAGTGGGTAATATCTTTTAATTTATGTAATCAATTTCAAGCGGTTTTTCCTTAGAGATAACAATAGTTTTTCCGTCATTCGACATCGTTCATTTGCGTATTATTAATCGGCACGCTGCCGGTCAGGAACTATTTCACGAGCCGAGCTGATTATTCATGTTACGGATCTGTCTCGACTTGGCTTTAAGTACTGCCAGGTATAAGTGAATATGGTGATATATCTAATTTAAAAATTGCTGAAAGTGTGCAGCAGGGACACATAATTTCATCTGTATTTACAAATAAACACCATACATAATGCATTATTTGCATTGCAATAAATAAGCCTCTCAGTGTTTTGGCAGTATGATCGAAACTTCCCATATAGTTTGTTGAATTGGCTTAAAAGACAAAAAACCTTCAGTCTCAAATCCTTCTAAATAATCGAGCAAGCTTCCCACAAGATTCTAGAGGTCGAATGGTTTTCTAAGCAGTATCATTTTTCTCAAAGTCTCACGTGCATAGCCCTCCTCCATCCATATATAACCTTTATTGTCTTTCCGTCTCAGAAGAGGTGCTTATTGTAGATACTAGAAGCATTGAAAAGTCCACGGCCTCACAGTGAAAACCAAGCAACATTGCCATATTATTGAGTCTATATTCAAATGTAGGTATGTAGGTGTAACAACTGTCAATCATCAGTTGTCATTTGTTTTCTTTTATGAGACTTTTCATCCTGCATGTCAAGTGTGATTTTGCAAAATGAATAAAACTGAACAAAGAGCGGTCATAGAGTACCTTCCCAAAAAGGGGTTTAACGCCGAATTTTGAATCTGCCGTCGACACCTATTTTGAGGGTGAATATTTTTTTAAAAGTGGTATTGTGATGTTGAGGTGGAAGAAATGCGTTGAAGTCCGGAATGAATATATTAAAAAATAAAAGAATTTCCTTTCTTGGTTAAGTCGGAAACTTTCCAATCCATGATTCCATGATCTCGCAAATGCTGTCAGCCAAAACGGTTTGACCGTTCAGTTTCACGGTGTGGAAGTTGACGATTGCACTCTGCCAGCCGAATTCCTGTTAACAACTCTTTACAGATCTCGGCTTCTCGAGGAAAATAATCTACTTCTTCCTAGAAAAACTCTAACACTGCAATTTCTGCATTACATTTTATGGTCTCGAAGGTGGAGTAAATGTTGCAAGTGAGTTGTACTAAGCCTACCACAGCCGGTCGTTAGGCCGGAGTCGACTGTTTACCGCCCAGAAGTATAATAATAATTAAAAAGACAGAGGTGTCGTGGGACACCCGATAGGAACAAAGCTCTTAAGACGTTCCCTGACAGTACGCCCATTACTGGAAAGTACAGCCATTACTGTAAATGTTGGTCTTCGCAGTATGACACTACGGGATAAGCCGTAGACATTTGAAAAAATGTTAAAAACACTACGGTTAAAGCAGAGTATTTTCTATGGGTGGTTCATATAGAGCATCTTTACTGTCATACTGCATCCTTTTCGTGAAGTTGTCCCTTGACAACACAATGTTACGTAGAAATATTTTCCATATGCAAGTACGCACACATATAAACCTCACTTACACATACAGTACGGCCAGGGCCGTATATTTATATATGCAATTCCTTGACGCGCTTCGACTAGTGTGGCTTCGCGCATGTTCGGCCGTGGTCGTCTGCGCCGTTATTATGCATCGCACTACATGCGATTTGTTTTGACAAAGTGAGTGTTTTCGAGCATTTTTACTGACTTATATACATCAATACATTATGGGATTGTAATAAAATGTATAATGCATTGATGATAGAGTGTAATTACATCTACATTCACGGTTGTTTATGCTGTTTTTTTATTTTAGATGAGCTACCCCAACGAAGATCAACGTATTCAGAGGCTTCTAGAAGATGTCTCAATGCCAGAATCTACGGCAGAATCGAGTGAGGACCCATTTTGTGATGACGGAGAATTTGAGTCAAATGTAGATTTTGTGCCGAACTCTAATGATGCGTCAAGTTCAGAAAATGAAATACAACACTTAAGAAAACATCAAATTATCCATAAAAATGTGTTTTCCTTGGCCACCTCTTCTGATGATAGAAGCGAAGAAGATGAAAAGCCCAACCTGGCCAAGAAAAGACCAGACAAAATCTATGATAGTCCAGTAAATCCATCATTATTGCCTCAACTTCAAGCACATTCTAGAGAGGATTTTGCATCAAAGGCTAAAGAAGCTTCCACTTCTCGACAATGATGATCCAGCTTCTACAGACAACCGCGATGAAGGTTGGTCCAGGGTCCAGAACCATCGAACCTATATCGGATTTTCATTTCGATTTGTCATCAGCAGGACTTTGTATCAACACTGACAGACACGAAACACCATTAGATATTTTCCAGGTTGTATTTTCTGAACAGCTGATTGATATGTAATTTCACGCACTAATTCCAATGGGGCAAATCTGGCTAGCCAAAATAGACGACATACAAGAAACAGCCGTACAACTATTTTTAACCAAGTACATATAGATAAAATTTTGTCGTTTTTTGGAATATGTTTTTTGCAGGGTCAAGTAAAATTTCCAGATAGGCACCGTTTCTTTTCGAATGATTCTCTTTACCACCATCCAGTTTTCTCTTTCGTTATGTCTGATCGAAGGTTTGAGCAGATTTTGAGGTGTCTATATGTATCAGATGATGGCGCTAAAGGTGAAAAGAAAGTTCTTGATTTTATAGCTGCGCTCACTAACAATTTCCAGCAGTGTATACAGCCCTGAAAAAGAATTGTCGCTTGACGAGACCCTATCTTATTTAGAGGCAGATTCACTTCCGCCAACACATCAAATACAAAAAAGCCAGGTATGGTATAACATTGTATGAACTTACCTCTGCAAGCGGCTATGTTTTTGGATTGACAATGTATTGTGGTAAGGGCAAGTCTGATTGTGAAATGGGAAAGAAAACTGAAAGTATTGTGAAGAAGTTACTAAGACCGTATTTGATAAAAGGCCACCATGTTATCATGGACAACTTCTACAACTCTGTAGAATTGTCTCAGAATCTTCTGAAACTAAGAACGCATACCAAAGACACACTGAGAAAGAATAGACTTTAGGCTATGTACATAAAAATCAAGTATATGTTTCAGCTTGGAGAGATAAGTGATCCGTGTTTGTGTCATTACCACTAGAAACCATCCCCATCTAAGAGAAGTATCCAACAGATACGGAAAAAGGACTATGAAGTTACAGGAAGTGTTTTCTTACAATTTTCAATACGAGTTCATGGGGGGCATCGATCGGGTTGACCAGATGATTGTATATTACTCCTCTCCGCAGACTATCATAGTCATGGATGCAAACAAAAATTGTATGAGATTTTTTAGTGTCACAAAACATAGTATAAAATAAATGAGTACTGTCCGGGAACGTGTTAACTAATTCAATGTTTATTTTAAAGGCATTTCTAAATGGCACTGCTATCTGCCATCTATCGGGCGTGCCAAGTACTGTTTATAGCGGTATCTACACTAGTTTCGCTACAGTTCACCAGAGAGTGTCAATAATAATAGCAAAAATCCAATTTAATGCATCATATTGGACAAGCGGGAAAGGATTAAAAGGCGGGGGGTTGGGAGGGGGCCGGGGGAGGGATACAGGCACTTCTGATGATCAAGCGTCTCACACTTCTGACGATAAAGCGTCTTACCAAAAGCGTCCCGTCAGACTTTGCCAGTTCTCTCGCCGTGCGTAACCCCGATAAAAGAGCTTCGCTCCAATAATATTATGACGAGTCTGACCTGGTCGGTGAGTTTCACGGTAGCTCCGTTTGTATTTACTATATGTAATATTGAAAAGAAGCAGTGACAGATTTTATAGCGGCTACTAACAAAAATTAAGTACCTACATAATTAGTTATATCACTATATTCATTTTTCTTTTAATAAACTTGGAGTAATATTATGATAACATGAGTATATGCAAGCGATACCGTGCCGAAGTACAAAATTATACTATAATAATATATTATGTGGTATTAAACCTAATAAACGGCTTAAAACTATTAATTGAATATAAATACTTATTAAAAAGTAATATCGTCTAGTTCTATGTACAATTGAAAAGGCACTAATGATGAATTCTGTGTAGACCAGGCGTGCTAACCGGACCGAGGGAGAGAAATACTGCGAGTAAAAGAGCATGACGCCCGCCTTGCGTAACAGATCCAAGCGATAGATAAGCTACTGCCTGAAACTTTCGGAATTGAATAACAAAAAAGCAATGCACGCCTAGCATACATAGAAAACAACTGCACTATTATAACAATTTACAATTCCTATATAAACTATTTATTGTGCTCCATAGTTCACGTGTTTCAATCCCTTGACTTTAATACTAGAATAATTGCAAGCGTTTTTAGTATTCGTAGTTGGTTATTTGCTCGCAAAGACGTTGTAAAGAACAACCATTGTTATTGCTTCTGAATTAAGGATTTTTAAAGTGATATATAAAATGTCCGTCCGTTTATCCACTCAAACGCCTCCAAAGTGCGCTATCATACCCTCCGAACCCTAAAGCAACCGGCAAAGAGAACAGTCATTCTAATGATTCATGTCAGGGACAAAGGGGTGCAAAGATAACGAAAATGCTGACAACCTTTCCAAATAAAGGAACCAACATAGGACCTGAGCAATGCCACACAGAAGAGCAGATCAGTTTCTGGAACAAACGAATGAAGTCTAAATACTGAAATAAATCTACTTTTTCATAGCATGGTTGACGGTGAGGTCGGCGGAATCCTGAGATAAATAAGAAGTCCCGGGTTAGACTGGGTCAATTAAAAAGCAAAGAATATCACAAAAAGATCAAGACTAGTCGGAATGATCAGAGGTGACACAGCCTGTACGACCCCTACATTACGATTTACCATCGCCTGTAGAAAAATATAGCCGAGGTGCGATGAGTCAAAGTGGGTGGTAAGGAGGCGAAAACAAGTAGCCGTCCTTTACGAGCCCCAGTGAGTAACGCGCGATGAAAAGCGATGAACCCGCTGCAAACTCCAGGATGCACCTCTGCGGCGAAATTTTGAGTGAGGATTATTTTTGACGATACTTATATCTCTATAATTAAAAAAAGTGCTTTGGAATTTTATATTTTAATTTTTAAAGAGACAATTTCTAGCGCCTAGTGGCATTCTTCCATTTTTACTTAAAACATGGTTTACACAGAAAATATGCATTCTAAAATTCTGAAAAAGATGAGCAAACTAATGAAGAATGGCTTTATAATCCGTTGGGAGGGGTCAATGCAATGGGCAAACCCGTCACCCCAAGAAGGTCTAAGGAAATCATAGTTTCTCCTGTGGGATGATGCAAAGACTTGCGGAAGAATACAATTCACAAATCCAACTACGCCACATAGTCCGTAAGAGTCCAATGCCTTACAGTGAGGCACTGGGAAATGCCACCCAGTTGGGCGGTCTTCACTTGCTTACTACCAGTTTTGGACGGATTTCTTCATCCTTCAGTCTGATTAGGTATTCGAGGTCGCTTGTGCGGTCTCTATTTGATGTAAGCGGCAATTCGTATCGCGAATCCGTGGCGTCCTTTGCCTATCGTATCACTCGGGATCGGGTGGCCTACGGATCATTTCTAAGGATAGGTGACATCAAGTCAACATCTACCCCGCTGTCATAGGAAACATACATTTCTATACTCCCCT
>JAOPUG010000120.1:3082784-3093738 GCA_027564375.1 Micropterix facetella
CTTTTTAGTGTGAAAGGTGGGTAAAAAAAATACTCTAATATCGAAATTTCCTCTATAGCTCCCATATTTATTTATTTTCTTAAATTTTCAAATCCTTTTTGCACAATCTGACATAGTTATGTACTTTAGAAAGGTACCCCCTTATTTATGATATTTTTTTTAAGTTGGCTAACATCATCAGTTCTATGGTTCAAAAATTCACTAATTTACATACATCGTCGCATTATACCTTTTTGTAATTAAACCGTGCCAAAGTATGTACATTACTTTCGAGTGTATATGGTGTAAACTTTACTAATCAGTTTATAGTGTCATAGTGCACAATTGACCCAATGTTAAGTGTTTTGGAAAACAATCTGTTTGACAGCTCGTAACATCACATATACGAGAGGCGTTCAAAAATAGTGAGAATGAGTTTGTTTCGGTTAATTTTTATTCAATACTATTTTATTTTTCTATATAATCACCCTTTAAGTTAATACACTTGGCATACCTTTTTTTATAAACTTTTAATGCCCTTCCTAAGAAACTCTTTATTTTTAGGTGCGTAACCTAAAAATTACGGTACCGAAACGAATACTTCTTCATCGTCTTTAATTTTTTAAAGCTCTTTATATTTGTTACAATATAAAGTTATCCCGACCGTTTTTTGTTTCGATTCATAACTTTGGATGAAACATGGCTTCACCATTACGACCCCGAACCAAAACTACAGTCCATGACTTGGAAAAGACCAACTCCTAAGAAATTCAAAGCAATTCCATCCGCGCCGGTAAGATCATGGGCTCTCTTTTCTGGGACAGTCAAAGGGTAGTGATGACTGAATATATAGATTATGGAGCTACAATAACGGGGGCTTTGTATGCAGAGCAAATAAAAAAAAATGCGCAATGAAATACTTGAAAAGCGACGAGGAAAACTCGCTAAAGTTGTTTTATTTCACCAAGATAACGCTCTTGCTCACGAGTCCAGAGTTGCGATGGCAGGCTATTAAATATGCCATGGCTTTGAAATAATGGAATATCCTCCATATTCACCAGACCTGATCCATAGTAATTTCTATCTATTCCCGAGATTAAAGAAACATTTGAGAGGCCAGAAATTTAGCGAAGGAGGTAGCGAAAATGGCTATAACTGAATTTACTTACTTAGGCCATATTGAAAATTTCTGGATTCTGATAAAGTAAAACACTTTTAATGTTTATCTTGTATTTACTGTTTCTAAAAATATTATCTCTGACAATATATACACCTTTTCATTCCTTGAAACCATTGGGAAAGGCAGTTGGCCCAGTTTTTACTACGATTTTCTCAAACGCCAAATCGAACATGTCAAATACCATACGCGAAGAGTTGGTATTCTAATACTATCGCGTAATGTAAGGCATTTTGCAGCAAGGAATTTCATGATGGATAACCTGCCGAAGAATGAAGGGTAGACCGGGGCAGTATTACCTACAAACAAGAGGACATATGAAACAGTGGGCAGACATTTATATAACATTTTTGGATTGAGCTAAGCGACCGTCCATAGAAAATCGTTATGTAGAATCGGTGCGGAACTCAAAGCAATGGCTTAGCGGTTGTCGTTCTCAAACGTCACTTTAGGCAAGCAGTTTAACGAGTGCTTAACTTTGTATTTTTCTGGTTTTCTCCCTGTTATGGACGAATTAGGAGTACTTTTCGAGTTTTCGAGGAATTTGAGGATGTTGAGAACTCTGAAGAATTGCTAAACTATACAAAAAATGGTTCGATCCATTTACCGAGCTAACAAGAAAGTTTCGCTCGAAATATCCGTTTACCAAAGTAAACATTATGCAATTTTAAAAAAATGTATTTTTAGTTTTTTTTTTGTCGGCTCTTTCAAAAATCTTGAAAACATGCCAAAATAACGTCGCAGCTCACAACAACACCGACGAAGTATACATTCCAGCTGAGAAACAATGCCAACAGTAAAGGAAAAAAGACTGCTTTGACAGCTAGCGTTGTGCGAAACTGCCGGTTACTATTGTATAGTATTGATTATACAATATTGATTATTGATTTTTATAGTGGCCACATCGCGACTTTGAGTGTCGAAGCATTGCTTAGTTGTCACCGTTAGGAAGTGTTCCTAAATACCCAATTTTTGGACGGTGTCTTACCGAGATAATGCTCACTTATTTAAGACACCACTAAGCTTCTAAATAAGGCTGCTAATGTTATACGTACGAAATTTTATTTGAAGTGGGGCTCTACAAGAAATTACCCGTCACACATAATGTTAGTAGGTACACAGCAGTAACATATCTATGCGAAAACTGATTTTGCAGATTTTTTGAAATGAAGACTCAAACATTACAAAAGTTAGAATTGGTTTTGTGGACGAATTATTTTATTTATTTTAATGGCTTTTCTTGGCTGGCAATGTATAAATGATTTCTGATATTAGAGGATAAAAAATAATTGAATATTTACTCCAAAATCTTTTGAATGGACCATATAAACACTCTTCATGGGTACATTTAAATATTTTATGCCAATTATTATCCCTTAATGGTGACTTTAGTAAACATTATATTATTTAAATCTAACATTATTTTAACCTAGAATGCATTTAAGTAAGACAAATAATAAGGAAGTAAATGCTGTTTCAGTCACAAATTTGAGCTGAACCAATAATTTCAGGTTTTCTCTATTTTGCAAGTCCACTGGTTATAAAGACTTAGTTTTTTAAGAACTTCGTTACTCTGTTTAGGCGACACCTTGATATTCTTTTATTTCACTCGAAAATAATAAAATTTAGAAAATAAACAAAATCAGAGTTTTCAACTTTAAAATAGATTAAGCCTCGTAAGAGCATAATTGCTGCTATTCTATGAAAGGCGAACCAGGCGAATCGCTTATTAGACCGTCCGTAGTGTTACATAGGACGAGCCATATAGTCTGATGCATGATGTGCATTTGTTTGTATGTTTGTATGTTTGTATGTTTGTCCGTATGTCCGAAGACTTCCCGTGGTCCGATCTTAACCAAATTTGGTATGCAGCCTCACTGGGTAACCCTCCAGGTGGTAGCAAATTCGATCCGAGTCCCGCAGGTGCTTGGTTTACCTGACTAATAGGTAGAGCAAGCATAGTGTATATGAGTATTTTTGGAATCGTGGTGAAGATAGAAACTTGCTGAAATAGGTTTGAGCCATTTTGGATAAGTCAGGGGTTACCAATCACGAGAAGGGCCAAAGTTGCCGATGTATATCGTTACTTTTCCTGTCATTTTCGATTGTCGATGCTGCCCAAACAGCGCACAAAAAAGATGCTTGAATATTTTTAACTTTATATATTTAGGTTGTTTATATTTGTTGGTGGGTTGGTTTGCACAATAGCGAGATTTGAAAAATAACAGTTCGCCTGTTTCGTCTTAGATAATAATAGCAAATACGTGTTTACTTTGTTGGATCTTTCTCTACACCAAAGCATAGCTCATTGCCCAATTTACTTACCCACCAAATTATCTTTGATATTGTCAGCTTCAGTAGCTGCAGCGGTGAAATCTTTGTTGCTTTAGCCGCGGGAATTAAAGAGCCAATATGAAACAAAATCCTATACCACTTCGTTTCAAGTGGAGAAACCTCCAGTGTATAGGCCCAGAGCTATGGTCTCCTTTAATTACATCGTTACCAATTCAGAGAAAAACATCATCAAATAGGCATCGAAATCGTCATATAAGCTACACTGTATTTGACCATGCACACACTTATTGGATGATCTTCCATGACATCGCCCCATGTCACACGACATTCTCCTACTTGAAAAGGCGCCATTTTGATACTGGATAATATCCAGAAAGCGTGTTCGCAGAGCTGAAATACGCCAGCACTGCTACAATCACCAGCACTGTCGGTGCTATTTCGCTGCCCGAGGAAACTATGTACCGATGAAAGGAATGACATCGATTTGTAAAAAGAATAAAAAATAAACTAGTATTGAAGTGTCGGGATACGGCGCGGTTGTTAAGCTAGTTCGAAACGTTTTTCTCTGAGTAAAAAGTGTCAGGAATTTATCATTTTAAAGACGCGCTTAAAAGATATCGCCACATTTTTTTATGTAAGTTGGTAGCGCTGTACTGACTTACTTACTCACTCATTGTGTTTACAGTTGCTGTTTCTGTTAATCATACTTTTGAGTGTTATGCGATGTTTACCATGGAAAAGATCAAACAAAAAGTTTGCCTTAAGTTTTGTGTTACAAAAGAAAAAGAGCATCGAAAGCAGGTCGCTGTAGACATTTTACGGACCTTATTAATAAGATTAAACCAATTTGATGTTGCAACTGCCGTTATCCAGGGTAGACTAAAGTGCTGTAATTTTTCCTAAGGACATCATTGACATGTTCCATCTCTTGCGGAAAATGCTAAGCGTCGCATAGATCGCGTGCTCAAGTCACGAGCGACGTTTGTACTGAACGTATGTACTGAGCGATGTTTGTACTGAGCTGGCATGCATGACTTCGATTTCATTCTACGGACCTCACCTTCATTTAATGCATAATAACTAACACTCTATGCTGAGGTTGCTGCGTGATCTGCCACATAGTTTGTTTACAGCTGCTGTTTTTCCTAATCATAAGTTTGAATGCTCTGCGATTTTTATTACGGAAAAATGAGTTGAACAAAGACATTGCCTTAAGTTTTGTTGTTGTTCCAAGCGAAAAATAGCATTGAAAGCCAGGTCGCTGCAGACATGAAGTCCCGAGCTTCTACGAATATCACCTCTATGAAACGCATAATAACTATCGACGGTACATTGAGACCCGATCTGTACATTAGGTCCTATATAAAAAGAAGTAGCTTTCCGTGAACCATTTTTGAAAGTTTTTCATTTTGAACTGGGAAAGAAGATTTTTTTTTTGCACGACCCACAACTAAAATATGCCCCACATTACAATTGTCGCAAACGCATGAATTGGCTTCGCGGAAAGCCAACATCTTAGATTTTTAAAAAGTAGATAATTAATAAATTACTTAGTATAACGAGATTTACCAAACTAGTTGGTATACATTGCTGTGTCAAAACATTTTAATCAATTTATTTAATTTTGGCTATATAAAATGATAAATGTGAGGAAATGAAAGAAAAAAAAAAGATTTTGATTTTTTTTGCTCTAACTTCTAATGACAACAGCATTTGTAAAAATACTTGATTGCAATGTAGGACAGTTTCTCTATAACTAATTAGACGATGTCAAACCTCAACCCTTTTTAGATTTACTATATTCATTTACTGAACATAACCATTTCATATTAGCGGAAATGACATGGAGCTCACGGCCTCAACCCAGTGATTAACACCCGTTCATAAATGATCCAAGACGAAGTAAATTGCTGTAATGCTGTAATTAAATGTTTTCGAAAATATATTTAAGGGGGTTTGAATGTTTTGCAAAGTATTTTGGAAAAAAACTGTCTTGTTACCTATTACTTAACTGTACGTTATTTTTTAGAAACGATTGGGTTCTTTTTTTGGAATAAAGACCTGGGGGTGGCTTGGAGGGTAACGATATATTGCAACTCTTTTTAACACCTATTATTATGTAGCATGTCAGCGAAGCCATATTCATAGGTTTTCCTACTGAATTAATTCCCATCCAACCTCTTCTACATGACGATTTCTATGTAGATATTAAAAAAATAAAATAAATGTATCCATGTAAAAATGTACTACAGGACACTCGTATAAGGAACTACAGATCGTCATGAACTACTCTATACCCTAGAATCACGGCCTATTTATTATTATTACCAAAGCCACACTTTCTCTGGCAGTTTGTGCCATTTTCATTGCTGCCATATTTCAAATAAACTGCACTGCAGCACTTAGGTATAATTTACATTTATAATGCTGAGCTTCCACTTACGAATGAATAAATGTTTTTTTTCTCTGTTTAAACATGAGACCGACGAACACGCTAAACATAATAGGTTAAACTTGGCAATTACCTTTGCATTTCAACAAGAAAAATGTAATATTTCAGTATATTTATTTTCAGACATCAACAGTTCCAGTATTTTTTCTAAGGCCATAACATTCTAGTTCTTAGGTTTTATATGACCTCCACAACTCGGACATATGCTTAATCTTTTAGATACTTTCTCGTCCAGCATTGGACAACTGAATGATGAGTCTTGACTAAATGTCTTTCCTTTAGCAATTGAAGGATCTGTATCTACACATTCACCTAGCGATTTAAATTCTACGCCCTTTTTAAATGTTATACCGGAGAAGCTATCGTTACTTTGTGAATTTGAATCGTTTTGATCGAATTTTACATATTTTATAGTATTTACAGTATTAACTTTCGTCGGCTTTTTAATTTCTACTTTGCTCTCCGCGTTTTTCGTACTTTCCATCGCTGATTTAGTTATATGTGGTTTAAATTCCGCGTCTTTTGTGGCATTTACAGCATCGATTAACGTCAGTTTTACGTTTTTCGTTTTAACTTCCGCATTGGGATCTGCGTTTTTCGAACTTTGCGTCGTTGATTTAGTGTATTTAATTCCTGGATCTGTGGCGTTTTTAAGATCCTCGCGCAGCTCGCATTTCGTTTCCGATTTTGAGTTTTCTGGCGATTTAAGAAAGTAATTCCATGACTTAAGTTTTACGTCTTTTTTTATAGATTCTTCTTGGCATTTTGGACATATGGTTGGTATCACGTGTATCGGGCATTTCGTTTCTGATTTTGAAGCGGGTTTCTGTTCAGACGTTTTCGAAAACTGATGCCCTTTACTTTTTATTAGTTCCTTACCGCATTTAGGACATATATTTGATGTTTTGATATCTTGTTTTGTTGCTACACTTTCTGTTTGTTTCGTACTTCGCGTTTCTTGTTCTATTTCGCTTGCAGTACGTTTATTCGTTGTATGAGAGATTTTTGAGGTTAAATTCGTTTTTCTTTTTTCTAGTTTCGATCCTGTGGTTTCCGTTTTATTCGTATTTTTCATTTCGCTTTCCGCTTCACATTTCGGACATATATTAAATATTTTGATGTCTCGTTTCGATGCCGTACTTTCTATTTTTTTCATTCTTTGCGTTCTGCATTCTGTTTTGCTTGCCGGAGATTCTAAAGATGTTTTAGAGTTTTTGGAGGTCGTTGAATCCATTTTGCGGATGTCTTGTTTCGATCCTGTTACTTCTATTTTTTTTGTACTTTGAGCTCCGCGTTCCGTTTTGATTTCTGGAGATTCATGTGATGTTTTAGAGTTTTTAAAGGTCGTTGAATCCATTTTACGGATGTCTTGTTTCGATCCTGTTACTTCTGTAGTTTTCGTACTTTGCGCTCCGCGTTCCGTTTTGCGTGCCGGAGATTCAGTTGATGTTTTAGAGTTATTGGAGGTCGTTGAATCTATTTTACGGCTATCTTGTTTCAATCCTGTTACTTCTATTTTTTTCGTACTTTGCGCTCCACGTTCCGTTTTGCTTGCCGGATATTCATTTGATGTTTTATTGATTTTGGGTGTTGAATCTGTTTGGCGGATGTCTTGTTTCGATGCTGTGGCTTCTTTTTTTTTCGTGCTTTGCGTTCCACGTTCCGTTTTGCTTGCCGGAGATTCATTTGATGTTTTATAGTTTTTGGAGGTCGTTAAATCCATTTTGCGGATGTCTTGTTTCGATCCTGTTATTTCTGTTTTTTTCGTACTTTGCGCGCCACGTTCCGTTTTGCTAGCCGGAGATTTATAGGTTTCGGAGGTTGTTGAATCCGCTTGGCGGATGTTTTGTTTTAATGCTGTTGTTTCTGGTTCTTTCGTATTTTGCATTCTGCGTTCCCATTCGCATGCCGGGCATTCATTTGATTTTGTGATTGTTGATGCTGATTTGTTAATGTCTGGTTTCGATGTTGTAGTTTTAGTTTTTTTCGTACTTGGCATTGATAATTTAGAGTCTGTCTTATAATTGTTTTTGTCTTTACTTATTGAAGGGTCTTTCTTCTCTCCTGCCTTGCCATCTGAGTTCTTCGGAAGTGACCCCAAAGTTGTGGGGTTTACGCCTTTGCCAGTCTTATTTTCATCCCTCTTGGCATGCTCTTGGCCGTTTTTGGAGTAAGGCAACAAGTACCTCGAGGCATTCGATATTTTCGTCGATGGGTAGACTAATTTAAAGTCCCCACACTCCGGACATTTCACCATGTCATTGAACGGTGGAGTTCCATCGTTGCCACTGCCAGACTGTTTACTGGAACCTGCTATTTTTTCTTCCTTCTTCTCGCCGAGAGTTTCATGGTTCTTTTTCCAGTTTTCGATGGTGTCTTTATTTTTTCCTGTTAGAAAAGAAATAGCATTAGAGAGGCGTAGAAGGGTCTCGAAATTTTGCACTTAACCTAACATTTTGAAATATTTTGGGTTCATTCCACATTATTATGACCGCGCTCAAGGTCATCCAAACTTGGAATTGATTTGGTTTGGTTGGTTTATAACTATGAGTATGTTTATACCAATATATGTATGAATGATAGTTTCAAAATATTTAGGATGTCTACAAGCCCCATCGCATTATTTCAGGTTTTCTCAGAAAAAAGCTTCATTTTAATACCCACTTGAAGTTGATTATTTTAAATGAATGTTTTTATTTCTGTAGCGGCACGCAAATATTATCAAAAAATGGTTATTTCATACATTTTTTTCAATCTGTTCATTTCTTCCTATTTCCCTAAGCCCCTGAGAAAATTACAATGAGAAAAATCTGAGCCAGAATGTACTATCTCAGACGGCCATGGGTGAAACAACAAATAAGGTTGTATGATTTTTAAGTGTAAGATTTCATCGTCAAATCTTGAAGACCACGGACTTAAAACGAGACAAAGCCACAGACAACCGGAGAGTAGGACGAGGACATGTTACGACCAACGATATTACATATTTACAGCATCACGGCTATACAATAAATTGACTAATGACTTACAGCAAACTGACGTTAGCTATCTAGTATTTGAGAAAATGGTTCTACATTAGCTTCTTGATAATTCCGGATCGCAGTGAGAGGAATTGCGTCACATTACAGCATAAAACTAATAGTAATTATATTATAAGTATCGCTGACATCACGTACGGTTTTGTATGTATGTGTAATTATGTGTAGCAGCTTGAAATATTTAAATTTTAATTTAATGCTTATTTTTATTAATAGGAATAAGAATAGTTAAGAAGTATCAGTATCAGTATCAATTACTTCGGCCACAATAGTGGCCAAGTCTAGAAATCCTGCGCGAAAAATGTTAGTATGCACGATAACTCGGTGAACTAGTCCAATTTAGACAAATCTTTCGGAAATCAATAGTCATGGACAATGCGCAGAGCCTTAAGCCCTCTGCCGCCCGAGGCGAGGAGCGCTGTCTTCCTCTACCGAGGCAGTCACCGAGGCCCACTCGGACACCTCTTTTATGCGCAAACTCTAGAAAAAAGTCACACGGGGCTAAATGTAGTGAATACGAAGAGAGGGCAACGATAGTCTACCCCTGAGAATCCAATCTTCAGGTCACAGTGCCCCGTGAACGATCTCGCCAGCATGCTTAAATTGTTTCTATTTAGTGCTAAAGCCTCGTGGGCAGTCTTACGGGTGTAAGCTTTGATTCGCGCTTATTACGTGCAAGGTAACGAAAGATCATTCATAATGACGATTTGCATTTGCAAAATAAAGCACATTATGTTTGGTTAAACAAAAGAGTTAATAATGGTGTATTCAAAAGTGTCAAATTAAAGAAAACGTCGATTTCATGGACACAATGATTGCATTTCATATTTTTTCCCTTTTATCAAGTTTATGTGAGTAACATCGAATGGTCCCTATCAACCATACAAAGTTTTGGAAAGCTTTTTCTCTCAGAGCTATTAAAGAGCGGAATAATATTTGGGACGTCATGAGTTTTTCTCTGACGTAATATTTGAACCCCTTCCACACAGAATTCCGCTTAATTGAGGGAGTTATTACAGGAGTGGCACAATAGATCTCTTGTGGTTTACGTGCTCAGTTCAGGTAGTTCTTTTAAACTAGCATGAACATCTTAATATATTATACATACATACAAGAAAACAATCATATGGGCCGAAGTTTGACAAACACCTTGGATTTTCCCCCTGCCCCTGTTTTTTTACATTCAATACCGTATTGTTCTGCTTATATTACTTGGAATTAATTCATCTTTGCATAAAACAAGCCTTATACGTTTGTTAACATGAGATGTAAAATATTCTTTATTTATGAGTTATTATATTTTTTTAGGCAGCGGTGTACATTTATGCCCGTGCAACAACATTAAATAATTTTGTAATTATAGGCCTATTTTTACTTTCATTTTTGATGATTTTAGAGGAAAAATACTTAATTTTTATTTTTTGCAAAAATATTGTATTATCTTGTTATCTAAAGCATTTTAAGGAACTTTCCGTCGTAAACATCTAAAAATCACTAGCAAAGAAAATTCCAAATTTTGCTTTAAAATTTCACTGTAAAAAATTATAAAACAGGAGATAAAATCAACGTTATACAAGCTTTGTCTATAATGATGTGTCAGTCTTTACCACTTTTACTTTACCAAATTGGAATCTTTTTCAAAAAGAAAATCTCGTATAACACTAAAATTAAACAGAATAACAGGGAAAGAAGATCTTACAGCTGAGCCATTTAAAGATTTTTTACGTTTAATATCGTATTGTTCTGCTTATATTACTTGGAATGAATTCATCGTTGCATAAAACAAGCTTTATACTTTTGATAACATAAGAATGTTCTTTATAGTAGTAAAATATTCTTTATTCACGATTTTTGTTTTTAAGTAACGGTGTACATTTATGGCCTTGTTACACCACAATTTAAATCATTTTGTGTTTATGGCCCTATTTACACTTTAATTTTTGATGATTTTGGAGTAAAAATAATATTATTTTTTGCAAAAATAGTGTATTATCTTGTTATCCAAAGTATGTT
>JAOPUG010000120.1:3118050-3128501 GCA_027564375.1 Micropterix facetella
GATATTTTTTTATAAAATGTGCAAGTTTTATCCATATTCACTAATAAATATTACTTATTATTGCATATTTTTTTTAACATAAATTATATACATTAAACTTGCAGTACAATTGATATTTTTTTCAAATAAAATATTAGTGTATTTTAAAAATAATATTTTCAACAGCACGTTTCTATTAATTTTCTCATACAAATGCGTCGATCCGTCTTCGTTCGGCACATTTGTACGAGATGTTCGTATGAGATTTGTATGATATTTTTTACATACATCGTCGCCTTAATAGTATGATGTGTGAGTTTAAGGATGATGGGCTTAAAAGGTCTTAACTTTTAAACGTATTAACTTATTTTAAAATTTCGTACGGTAATCCGTTTTGATTGTCAATGGGAAGAGTTTATTTGAAGCTGCTATACAAACGGACACCAGACCAGAGCACCTAGGTCTTTAAAGTACCTACTATTCCTTTCATCTTGCAATTTTTTAGTCATTCATGGAGAGCTTAGAAGTGCGGATGTCGCCTTGTATCTTTATATGGTGTTTAGTCAGAGTAGTGTCATTCATAGAGAAAAAGATAAAACGAATTTCCGCGTGAAGTTTATAACACCCGATATTTTGGCGACGTTGCAACGCCGTTGTCCAGGGTGGACTGGACAACTGCTGTTGAGTGTCTTCCAGTGTTCCAAATGGTTCCGTGTAGCTTGTGTTTTAATGGCCGCTAGTGTGATCTGGTCGGCTCAACTCGCAGGGCATCTCCTATCCGGGAGCCTTCTAGAAGAGGAACCAACCCGGTGAAACCGCTGTGCGGCAGATCTGGAGATGGAACCTCGGGCGGAACTGGACGGCTGACGTACTGGTCAATCGACTGAGACCCGGAGGGTTCTGGGAATGTATGTTCCCTAAGACGCGGGGATAATGTCACCTATCCTTAGAAACGACCCGTTGTTTACCCGATCTCGGGTGACCAAGCCGAGTAAATGAAGCCTCAGGTCCGCGTTACTGAATACCGTGTATACATTAGTTAGAAGCCGCCCAAGCGACTTCGAACCTGCGACCAGACGGGAGGTCGAAGAAATCTGACCACATCTGGGAGAGAGGGCACAAGGGTACCCTACTGGGTTTTAAAAATTCTCAGTGCCTCGTGGTAAGGAGTAGGACTGTCGCGGGCAGAGGCGTAGTTGGATATGTGAATAAGTATATTCACAATTCCTTACACTCATCTCGGGGCGATATAAATAAAGTTCATTGAAACGCCTCGGGGTGACGGGTTAGCCCGAGTTTGTTTTTAAATCCAACCTTCTCTACCTGAGTCTACCTGAGTCTACCCTGAGTCTACCCTGTACAACGGCGAAACGCCGGGTGTTACAACTTCACGCGGTAAATTCTTTTTATCCTATTTATAATGCCAAACAACAGTGATAGTCTTCGATTTCAGTAATTCATGTATTTTCCCAAATTCATTACCTAAGGATGAAAAATGTTGGAGGAGCGGTCGAACTAATCAACTAATTGGTCTGATGAAATTGACCGGATATAAAGCCTAGACGCGCCTTTTCATCGCCATGAAAGCGTTTACATGAATAAAGAACTATTTTTTTATAAACGAGGGAAATAAGTCATATACTAGTACTGCACAGTCCTTCCTTAGGCTTTGGGGTAATGGTTTTGGGAGTGAGTGAGAAGGCAATAGCGATGGTCAATTGTTAAAATTTCTAATATAAATCTCTTTCTCTAAATAAGCGTGTATTTTTCAGTTTTTATTTAAAATATAAAATCACCGGCATTCATCCACTTTTATAAGAGTCCAGGTTTCCGATACAGACGTATGAGGGTGTTATAGAGTATCACTTTCATCTTCCTCGAGAGAAAACCCTGTATTAAGAGTTTGTGTAGTACGGCATAGCATTTGTTGTCCGCCAATATTCCTATATGGCCCGAGCGTAGTAGGTATTACATAGGACAACGTTGGATTTAAGACTATTACTCGGGGGAACCCGTCATCCCGAGGCGTTTCAACGAACTTTATCGTTATATCGCGCCGAGAAGAACGTACATAATTTGGACAATACATATCCACAATGCGACTACGACAGGGCCCGTTAGAGTGGGACCATGCTCGAAGCTGCCCGGTGCGGCGGGCCAGCCTCACTCCCTAACTATTAAATTTAGACAGATTTCGCCATCCACCCGTTTGGTTCTAGACATATCGCAATAACACAGTATTCTGTGACTCGTGGGTAAATATCGTGGGCCCACGGCGTCATTTACTCGGAAAGTCACCCGAGATCAGGTGGCCATCGTGTCGTTTCTAAGGTTAGGCGACGATAGGTCGACACCTACCCCCAGAGCCCTATGGGTCTTAGTCAATTGACAACACGGCTGGTTTGCCCGCCCCGTGGCAGATTCCATAGGATTATTGGAAAATTTCGAAAAATATTGCAAATTTACAAGATTCAAAGAAGGTAAACTGAGCTGACTGAACTCATTGTTTGATATAACCAACTTCGGCCTTGAGGACAGGGTTGAGTCTACCGGTGAAAGAGTCACATGCTGGACGAATGTGTCCACATAGAAAAGCGATTAAAGATTACGCGAGGGAAAAACTGTTACCAAAAAATAAGTGTATACTGCGTGTGCTACTGTGGCCATGCAATAAGAACGGAGTCCCGTATCTATTATCAGCAGCGATCAGATACTATGCGGAAAAAGGAAAGTTAGAGGACCAATTTAGACATGTCATAACCCACTGAAACAAGCTATGGAATATTACGTATAACAATGGAGGAATTGGAAGAACTTGCAAAAGAAAAGATGAAACTCTACGAGAAGGCCACAGAAATGACCGGAAAATTACGCTGCACAAAATTATAAAATTACCACTGCAATCGTTCACCTTGAACTAATATCCCTTTCTCATCCACAATTTTAGTATTGACCCCAGATTGTTTAATAGCGGTCGATTACTCTCATATCCCTACCTCCGTAAGAGCAATTGCACAGTCTGGAGTATTCCAGGCTGGGGGTGGCACGGTATAATCTAATCTTATATACTTAAAGAATAAATAGGATAAAATGAATTTACCGCGTGAAACATGCCGTTGTCCAGGGTAGATTAAATTGCTGTCATCTGTCATTCGTTGTTCCGCGAGTAGGCACCAAACTGATGCTGTTACTAAGCAGTTTATAACCGCGGTGGGACGACCGGTTCGGCGTGCGTATATTTTGAAAATCCGTCGTGCACACAACGCTCACCGTATCTTATGTTACGTCCTTGCGCTCGGCGATGCGAATCGAGAACATTTTAAGAAGAGGGTTTCACGTAGTAGAGCGTTTGAAAGGGATCTATTTTCGGAGCGAGATATTTATAAAGAATGCTTTCATAAATCTTCGCTGGCGAGCGGAGCTTCGACACTAGTTTATAATTTTCGATGGCTCGTTCAACGCCACTTTTGGAAGATCGTAGTTACTCTGGAAAGTTTCCAAACCTCAGAGAAAACTTTGCTGATCCTATCCCCTCATTCGCCTGGCTACTTTAGCACACTCACTTTTATTAAAAACTAATAGAAAATAGGCAGATGTACTTAAACAGCTAGTATCGTAAGGACCGTTACTCATATATGGGAAAGCCGGTTCGAGTACTACTATCGTACCGTTTAAGTTGATATGTTTCACGGTGAAATCTTTCAAGTTCGCGGCGATTTCTTAACTCCGCGCCGATCACGTCTCTATAGTTAGACGGGTTATTTCATAGTTGAAATGCTTGTAGGATGGCATTTCTCGACCGGTTTCACTTTCATTCTAGCGACATCTATAATATTATTATATTACTACATACAAGATCATTTATTTCCATATACATATTAAATTGGCCATAAAAATATGTTAGAATATGAGATAATAGCTATTTTCCTGCGGCCTCTTAAGGCTCAGTGATAGGCAAAAGGTACTTCCCGTGAAGGTGATATTGTTTTTTCTTTGTGTTGGGGATGTTCTAAGGTTTTCTGAGTCTTGAATCACTACTATATTTCCGTGCTTAGCTTCGCGGCAGATAAGAACTGCAACGTTGGATTTATGACTATATTCGGGCGAACCCGTCATTCCGAGGCGTTTTAACGAACTTTATCGTTGTACCCGAGATGAAATGTACATAATTTGGACAATACATATCCACAATCCAACTTCGACACTGCCCGTCAGAGTACAACGCCTTACGGCGAGGCAATTGGTCTTGTCACCCAGCAGGCAGCCTCACTCCCTGACTACAAAATTAGGTCGGATTTGTTCATCCACCCGTCTAGTCCCAGCCTCGAAGTTTCTTGCGCAACCTTTACCTACCGTAATAACGCGGCATTTCGTAACTCGGAAATAACGCGCACCTGTGGCGTCCTTTACTCGAAACGTCACCCGAGATCGAGTGGCCATCGGGTCGTCTCTAAGTCTCAGGGAACATACGTTCTCAGACCCCTCCGGGTCTCAGTCGATTGAAACACGGCCCGTTCGTCAGCTCCGCACAACGCGTTACCAGGTTGGTCCCGCTTCGAGGAAGCTCCCAGATAGGAGCTGCCCCGCGAGTTGAGCCGACAAGTTGACAGACTGCCATTATAGCCCAAGCTACACGGAACCAGAACCGTAATAAGCTTTTGGCACTTGATTGTTTTACCTCTTCATGTTGGAGATAGTAGTTGCCTAGCCAGTTGGGTGTTTATTTTACGCATCAGTAAGCCACATTCGCACACGAGGTGCAGGGGAGTTTCGTCTGCTATTTGGCAGAGTCTGCATATTCTAGTGCCCCAGAGCTTGAGGTTGAACATGTGTTTATTCAGGCCACAGTGTCCTGTGAGTGCTTTCACCAGTTCAGTAGTTCCTACTTAACGCTAAAGCCTCGTGGGCAGTCTTACGGCGTGCTGTTGGTTGGGGCCTAATGGGTCATGTGCAGCTCGGGCAGTATGACCATCTTATACACCCGGTCGGCCCGACTCACGGCTCAACTCCCAACCGGGAACCCCCCTGAAGAGGGACTAATCCGGTAAGACCCGCTATGCGGTCGGACTTGGGATAACACCTCGGGCGGCCTTGGACGGTTGATATATTGGACTGGACAACGGCGGTTGCAACAACTCTGAAACGTCGAGTGCTATAAACTTCACGCGGTAAATTCGTTTTATCTTATGTATCTTCGTTTATCCCTACGTTTTATCCCTATGTTACTTCGAATATCGAAGACTTGAATCCCTTAATGACAACTCTCTGGCTACGGTTCATAATATATGACTTCAGCCATCGCGTAAGTCCTCGTGAATTCCATTATTCTGGAGTTTTCGAAAGAGGATGGAGTGAGCTACTTTATCGTGCACATAATACATATTCAGTTCTTTGTTTGTTCGTCTTTTTTCTGTTTGTTTATCTTCTGATTGTTTATTCGTTTTCTCTTTTATTTTGCGTTGCGTTGACTTTCCTTCTAATTTGAGCATTTTGCGTTCGAAAAAATCTAGTGCATTTTCATCACCTTCAGCGAGAGTCCACTTTTCTAAAGTGTACGTTAAGACTGATGGCGATGATGTGTATCTTGTAGAGGGTTGGCGTATCGAATCGTATCGAACGGTATCGAAAATCGTTCGTAATTTTTAAGGTAATCACACGGCAATCGTATATTATACGACATTTTAATATCTTTGGTATGGTAATGCGGATTTTATGGTTGCACTTTCTACGCGGTCGCTGTCACGATTCGTTGTGTCGTAAAAAAGGCGTCGTGAAGTAGTAATTGTGGTTGTCACGCGAATCACTGTGTCAACCGCGCACGGGTATGATTTAACCTCGACTTAATAGACGATAATCATCGAATACACTTCGCGCGACCTTATACCGCCCTCTTAAATCTAACTCTGCGACACAGATTATTCTACGGCGATTGAAGTAATTTGCGTACTCTATAAATTTACAATTTTTGATTTCAGACCATTACTTGGGCGAAATCGTCACCCCGAGGCGTTTCAACGAACTGTATCGCTATATCGCCCCGAGATGAGCGTAAGGAATTTGGATAATACGTATCCACAATCCAACGTTGCCTCAGCCCGCGAAAGCCCGACTCCTTACCACGACGCACTGGGAATTTTCAACCCAGTTGGACATCCTCGTGCCCTCGCTTCCAAATTTAAACTGATTTCTCCATCCACCCATTTGGTCGCGGGCTTGAAATTCTTGCGCAACCTCTACCCGTTGTGATAACGCGGCATTCCATTTCTCGGAAATATCGCGTACCCGTGGCGTCTTTTACTCGGCGACGTTCACCCGAGATCGGGTCACCATCGGGTCGTTTCTAAGGGTAGTATCTCCGTGCCTTAAGAAACATTACGTAATTAGACCCCCCCCCCCGAATATTGGTCATTTTCCCAATAAAATCAGTCTTTGCATTTTTAGAGCTTAAAACGGAATAAACGATGAAAACAGCACAAAGAAAAGTGTTAGCCAGAATGATACACGTAAAATGAGGTAGTACATGGAATTACCAGTACATGTCGCCTGGGGCCAATCCATCTGTTTAGACAAAAAATACGAGAAGTCAGAATTTTACGGATTTTTGCCTTTTTAAAGCTCAAAACGGAATTAACGGTAGAAATAGCAAAAATAAAAGTTGTTGGCCACGATGAGACGCGTAAAATAAGGTATGTACGTATCGCCTGGGGTCAATCCATCTGTTGAGAGAAAAATAACGAGAAGTCATAAAGTAATCGTGTGGGCCAAAGTTTGACAAACCCTTGGGGGTAAAAACCCCTACCGAGTTTTTATTATATATAGATTATGATTTATTTTCGTTTTTCAATATCTCCTAAACTATGCGACCAAATAACATCCTGTAAAGCGCAAATTTTATCTTCATGAAATTTTTCAAATTATAAAATGATAAAAGTGCACTTAATTATCGTCTTAATTTTTTTAAATTTACTGTAGCTTAAATATAAAAGCTAGGTGTCTTGCCACTATTTTTTTTAGACCTACTGATGACTAATATTTTTATAGTACAATATTTTTACAACGATTTGGTCACCGCACGCCGATAATGCAGCTAAGTAGCACTTTTTCTTCAGACTTGATTTACAAATATTGAGATTTCGAACTCAAAACTTATATTTATCAAAATAAAATATTAGCCGGATGGATGCTTATTCATCTTACAGTGACCTTTGTGGAGTGTAATTGGTTCCTGCTTTTTTTAGTAAGTTGGAAGCCTTTGTCCTTGTTTATTCTGCCAGTATTGGTGGTCTCTTATCAATCGTGATCTTTTACTAGTTTTAGACGTGGATGTAACCTGTAGTGGTTACAGCCACCCCTAATAATCTTCTAAAAATGACCGAAATACACCTGTAACTTAAGGCCGACTCAATAATAATCGTCGCTCCGAATTCTTATGAGTAACCTTGTGATACTGCCCTAGTATCACCCGCGCTTGTAATTGACCTGTACATATTGAATATTATTGATTTTGAAAGTATACGTTTTTCGCCTTAGGCTAAAGTCGTCATTAATAATTTAAATGATTTTCTATTGTCCAACAGCTGTCTTCGCATGTGCTCCCCGGCCACTAAACATGTGAATTAGGAATTAATTTAATTTTTATTTTGTTTTGGACGGATTTCCTTTACGTAATAAGGTGCAGAAGAACACATTTTTGGCCCGTCCGTAGTACTACGTGGGAAGGTTTGTTTGTCCGTTTGTGTGTGCCTTTGTTTGTCCGTGTGTCTGAAGACTTCACGTGGACAGATCTAGCCAAATTTGGTATGCAGCCTCCCTGGGTGACCCGAAGCAGCACCAGGTTGTAGCTAGAGGCAACCGATAATAAGCACATTGTTTTGCAAACTATTGCACCCAACAATATGCGGATCGTTTCGCCAACGATTGCAACGGACAATATGCACATCGCTTCACAAACGATTGCACCCAACAATATGCACAGCGTCCCTGAGTGATCCTAAGCACCACCAGGTGGCAGCAAATTCTATCCAAGGCCGCAGGTTCTGGTACAGGTGCATCCTGGTTTACTTGGCCTGGTGGAGGATCTGACCAATAGGTAGAGCAAGCATAGCGTAAATGGGCGATTCTATCCCGTACAGGCGAATAGAGAACACGTAACATCGCAACATCAGCTCAAAGCCTGTCACCAACGAGCTAATATTATTATTTGTTTAATACTGAATCCAAAATCAAAACATTACAAAAAACAACTTACTTAGGTCTTTATTGTATGAAAAATATGTGTAGAAGTTTTAACCAAAAAAGATTTTCCTTACCTCCATCTCAAGCATACTAATATAATTATTTATGTCCCATAGCCTGTTATAAATTATCAATATCAACCGCTTATTTGTGAATAATCGTCCTTCTTTTAGATCCACCTTCATCACGCGTTGCAACAATACACATCCACGTACGCACAGCCAACTATACACAATTGGGCTGTGCCTCAAGCGAGATACTTAAGGCGACGATGTATGTAAACAAATCTCATAAGAACATTTCATACGCCGAACGACGACGCATTGGAAATTAATAGAAACGTACTGTTAAAACAATATTTTTAAAATGTAATAATATTTTATTTGAGAAAAAATTGATGGTATTGCAAATTTGATGTTAATATAAAAAATATAAAAATAAAAAAAAACATGCAACAATAAGTAATATTTAGTAGTGAATATGGATGAAACATGCACTTTTTATATATTTTTACTTATTTAGAAAAACTTAATTTTGAAATTTTCGCGATAGTTATGTACTTTACGACTATTATAGAAATGCTATTCTTTTTTTTTGAGCATCTCGGTCCTGCTGTTTAGTGTGAAAGATGGTTTCAAAAAATACTCTAAAATGAAAAATTCCTTTACAGCTCCCAGATTTAGTGATTTTTCAAATTTTCAATCCTTTTTGAAAAATTTGAAATAGCTATATACTTAAGAAAGGTACTCTTAGTATTTTTTTTTCAGTTGGTTAACATCATTAGTTATATTACTACACCGTTCAAAAATTACCAAAAAAAATGTAAAAATCGAAATTTACAAAAATCATCACAAAGTAATTTATGATAAGACATTTTTAATATACGAATGTCAACATCCATTAATAATGTCACTTATAAAATGTAATCGACAGTTACTTACTGTTTGTTAATAATTATTACATTTTATCTATTTTGTTTCCTTCTAATTAGTAGAATTAGCATTTTAAATATGAAAATTTGTGTATGATAGATATTAGAGCGACACATTTTTTATTGCTGAAGTTGCATCCCAAGAAAACACTATGAATAATGCTACGTATCTACAGAAAATAAACGAAAATAAAATAAATATTTAAATAAAATAAAGAAAAACTTTGAAGTTCAATTTTAAGACTCGGCTGGATGATAGAAATATGTTTATATGTGGTGCGGTCGATAAAACTATAGCATTAAAATGCTGAGAGGTTTTCGATATTGCGCACATTATCCGTCAAGGTAATGCGAAGCATTCGGCGTTTTTTCCATAATACTATATTAGAGAGCCTCTGTTAATGTCCACGAATCTATCCCACACAGTCGAACAGATAACACATAGAGACACAGCATCCTTACTCGAAGCTCGAGATTGAGATCTTTCGTATTTTTCGGTTTGCTGCTCGTTCTTTTTCTATATCTACGACATCTGATCTCCGACATCTGTTCCCAGTCCTCTTAAACTGACGCGCCCAGATGTGTCATATGTTATTGCGCTGTAATGAAGTATTTATTTTAATTTTTCTTTTTCTTTAAGGCATAGTAATACGCAAAAGCAACTACATATGAGGGTGATATAAATTAAATATATAATATATAAATTAAATATAGATACAAATACCCAAGATACGAGGGAAACAATAGTTTGTATCGCAATATGTTATATGTAGCTTGAAATCCATGGACGAAATACGATAACAATCGGCGCAACCGTTCTAGAGTTACACACGGGTGGAATTGATAATCTCCTCTTTTTTTAAGTCGGTTGAGAATGCTCAAAATCTCTTGAGGATGATTATCGCTATAGAGATATAAAAGCAGCTTTCGTTAATCTCAGAGTCAAAGAGTTAACACTCTAAACAGTAAACAAAATGGAAAACTAAAGAAGTTTGCTAGTTTTTTTAACTAAATTCGGCATAACATCACTTGATTAATTTGTTTCTCGAGGTACTATTTTTTGATTAAAAAATTACTGAATTTTACCGAAAAACCAATGATTTATGAACACGATTTCCAACCCCTTTGATAGGATTAAATCATTTTACGATTTGGATGTCATTTTAAAAACCGAAATCTGAAAATCATTATAGTCGTTTTGGCTCGTTTTTATCGATATTTCTTTGATGATTTCTCATAAGATATAGAAGATCATTAAATTAAATAAATTGTATACACATAAACCTTCAGTTAGACCTTTATCTAA
>JAOPUG010000120.1:3308539-3319973 GCA_027564375.1 Micropterix facetella
TTCTCGTACTTCGTGATGGTGTGAGAGACCTCGAACGTACGAGAATTGCGAACCACTCGCGGTGGTTCGAAAAAGGACCAGTTTTCAACAAGAAATGGACTGTCCATAGTATTGTGGATGACTTTGTGTAACAGGGCCATATCAGGCCCTATGTGTTGATTTTCTAAAGAATTTATACAGAAGTGGTTGTGATGTGATAGTGAGCTTGCATCTGAAGTATTGCAAAAGAAGATATGGACTGGCTTAGAACAAGATTAGATTTATATTTTATATAGCTATCATTCTACAAAACTATTGTTTATAGCAAATTTATTGTTATGATACGGTGTGCCTGTACGAGCAGTACTTTTTGAGCATGCTTTTCCAATATATGTAGACCAACGACTGTAATGAAGAGCACCCAATTGATAGATAGTGTGCCCACTTCACTTCCAAATCATGCCATGCCTGCTGGATTAAATCTGGTCTTAAAGTTTATTTTTATTTTAAATTATGTCTCTGCGGTTATTATTATAAATGCCAGCGATTCCTATATTCTCAGCCACGATTCACGTTTGGCGAGTACAAATAAATGAAACTGTACGTCTACTTGTACCAGTTCTTCCGACACTCGACCAGCATTGCGCCTGGAAAGTGGACTTGTTTATACCACCCACAGTATTATTAGCATTTACCCATATTTACATATAATAGTGCCAATATTGTGTAAGAATAAATCTTGTAGAAGATGTATTCCTATTTACTGTTATGTATTCTACCGGCTGTCATATTTGGTAAGTGAATGATTCTATTGATAACGTCTACTTGTAACTATATTATAATTCAAAAAATCTATGTATATTCAACGTTGATATCAAATTTCCTATTATATACTTAATCATATCTTAAAATTATTAATTATTTTAAAGTAAATCTGGTGGATTGGTTCCATCTTTATTATAAATAGTTATTTAAATTTATATATTATTTTAAATAGTTATTTACATAGGTTAATATTCGCATAACCCTCGGATACCTCATTCTTTATTTTATAAGTGATATAATTGTCCAATATTTTGAAGTCCTATCTCAATCCACAACGGGATATGCATTTGTACACGTTTGTATCCATTGTATGCATTTATGTAGTATTTAAAGAAAACACATCGATATTTCAGGACTGACATAGGTGGTTCTTAAAAAATACCTCATTCGGTGATTGATTAGTAAAGGAAGAACAGAAACTCTGTGTATCCTCATGACATGTCAAAAATAGCAACGCATTTATACACACATAAAATACTCACCCTCACACTTCTGGCACTATAAATTACCTAGAGTGAATTCAGATTTCTATTTTTATAACGTATTTTATTACATAGTAAATATTTTCGATTACTTTTGTTATTTAAGGATTATTTTGATTTATTTTAATGACAATTTTCCTTTATGATGTTTATATACAACAATTGATTAAATAACACTATTTAATCTATGATATAACAATGCTGTAATCATCTAGATTTTAGACCATAAAACCATTAAGTTAGATAATATCTTCTCATAAAACTACATATAAAACTCTGTTATATACAAATTAGGATATTCTTTAGGACAGGCTCTGCCTAATTAGGGAAAATGTTACCTCATTGTGTTTTTGAATAATTCTTATGTATATTTTCTTGAATTAAATAAATAAATAAATTTAACGTGTTAAATCATCAACCATCCGTTTCATCCTATTAGCAATGGCTTTTTATCAATCTATCTAAGTACACACTTATTAATCCAAAAGAAACTTTCTCCAAAGTCCAAAGTCTCTGGCCCAAGTAATTTTGTCTTGGATTTGATGAATGAGTCAGTTAATCAGTCAGTCAGGACGCTGTCTTTTATTGATATAGATAACAATTATGAAATAATAATTCAGCATTGAGTGACTACCATTTTTGCAAAAAAAAAAATTAGTTTAAAGAACATAGCTATTTAGTGCAACATGACTAATCTGAACAATATGCACGAAATTCTGAGTACCTAAGTATCAATAAGAACATCATATAATGCCACAAATTAAACAATAAACAATATTATGCTCTATTGTATTTTACATTTTATAGGTCAAGATGCCAATGAAGTAGTAGACTTCGACTGCCCCGAGAGAACAGGTTTCTTCCCAGATGCGATCCAGTGCGACCTTTATTACTCTTGTACTCAAGGTAAACTTAAGTTTTCACTCAAGGCGAGCCTTTAACGCGTGAGAATCTTACGCCCTTCATCAAATTTATTGCCAGGGGCTTACGGCGTGTCATACTATGACAATTAATTATACAGAATGATTCGTTTCGGGTACAGAATAATTAAAGGAGTGAAGTACCAGTGGATATTCCAACTCATACATGAGACATTCAACGTATACCTTAGAACAGGCCTCGGCCTAGTTAAGTGACGATGCCACAGGACTATCCATTCATTTTCTGGTATTGACCCAACGTAAAATTATTTTGTTCATAGTACTTAAGTTCTGAAATTTTATACTCACTTTATATTTTTGCTTTACTACAATAAATAAATCTACTGAAAGGGGTGAGGAGTGAGGGGCTAAAGGATATTTGTTTTTTAAACCCATGGTATAATCACAGTATTATAAGGATACAGTAGGACAGCTCATACCCAAGACAAGGGCATTCATATATCACGATATGAGGCGAGAAAGAAGGTACAACGTACCCGTATCCCATATGAATTTCCCGCCTTCATGTGTTCCATCAGTCGAGACGCTATGGGTCGCTTTGTTTGTCTAACATAAGCCAGCCAATTACTGCACTCTATTTTATAGACACCCTGGGTTTACAGTTGTATTACATTCTTTACAGGCCACATAGACCGGGCTATACTTTGAGTCGGTTTGAAGATCATTTTTAAATCGATTTTTTTCAGCATCCTTTTTTATTCCATCTGTCACGCCATTGGAGTTGGTAAGAATACTCGTTATCTGCTCGATTTCTGGTTTCTTCAATACAGGATCGTGTGCGTTTGTTATGATATCTTCCATATCCATTTTTCCTAATGACATAATTTACGTGTTCTATCTCCTGCAGAAAATGCTTAGCGTAGAATAGCAAAAAATGCACAACGTGCTTGATTCACAAGCGACATTTGCACTTGCATGACATTCGTTTATTTTCCGTCACAGAAACCGCAAAAATAGCCAACGAAACACCGTTTTTTTATGTTTTGATGTATCGGTCTTCAGTAGACTGTTCCTATACTTTAATTCATTGATAATTCATTTATTAATTTTCCTCACTATTGTTATATATTCTTACATCCAACCTTAATTTGACAGAATGACCCCCCTCAACTCCCCCTCAATTTCAAAGCAATCGGCTAATAACTTTCGGAGATTTAAGATTTAGACCAAACAAACATTTAATTTTTATTTATATAGATCACTCCCTTTACCAGAGTTAGGTAATATCATTGATTTAATAACACTATTTCAATGGTAACATTTACAAGGTTATCTTGCAGTGGTTATATTATGTAAAACGATTCACTAGCTTTCACAAAGAATAGCTGTTCATCACTCTTCAAATTAGTCAATGTAAATTTGCGGGATGTAAATTTAATTACAAATTTTATTTAATATAAATATAATTTAAAATAAATGTTTAATCCTAATTTAATTCTTATTTTTGTATATCATCTTATTTTTGGAGTATTTCTATTCAGTTACTATCTCGAGCTTGCCAGCCGCCAGCCTGTGCCCACAACGCTGTTAACGAGGCGTTATCAGCGCTAAGACTTCGATTCGGAGAACCTGTCCGCTTTCGCTTCCTGGCGGGAATGCTGCAGAGCGGAAGCGGGGGCAACGCTAGTGCTGGAGAGCTTCGGGTGGCGGGCATGGCCTTCCTGAATTCACTGCTGGAGAGCGCACCTGGACCTCAACGCCGGTTATACCTTCAGGCTGAACTCGAACAGGCCGGGCTGGATGTCGTTGCTCTAAGAAAGGTAAGATTTCCATCGGCGCTCATATTTATATATCTTTTTCGTCCTCGAACATCTAGCGAGGGAGCAACGCACGTACACACTGCAGAGAGTTTTTCGATTGTATGTATGATCGATCCTGCTTTATGAATGAGAGACTTGGATGATGAGGCCTTAAAGAAACTCAACAATAGATTATGATCATCAAACGATGTCCATCTAAAGAGGAAATTAGATACGTCGAACAGTTGCTCATCTAAATATAATCCTAAAATCCTTGATCTAAAAATGATTATCAATTCCTAAAAGCTATATTCTTCTCTGATTCCGCATTTTCGAAATCCTCAGATGCTGTCCAAAAATTCAACTTCCAGCTCTGAAATCATTCAAGAAATCAACAAATACGAAAGCCTGCTGATTGATGTCGATACCCTGAATGAAAAAGCCTCTGAGGCCGAAAAGGAAAAGGACAATCTGAAGAGTAAGCTGGAGCTGCTTGAAAAGAAAGTTCAGGTATACTATACCTACTCCTTACTACTATAACCGAAGTCGAGAATTGCAAGTGATTGACAAATTTCTTCTGTCGTAGATTCTGCAAGAAGAAAAGGGGATACTGCTTTCTCTGGAGCAGTGTCTGAAGGAAAGGTGCTGTGAACTCCAAGAAGAGGTGACGTCTTTGAGATCTGACCACGGAACAGCGCACCGGAAGAATATCATAGGATTGAAGCAGGATTCCACCAGGAGAGGTAATTTATCACTTCAAATATTATCCATCGTAAGGTGTTTGTTATGTAACCAGTTCATTGTTCATTTAACGTCGTAAATATATAGATATTGTAACTACACCGGTTTACCTATACATTAACTCGCTACGCATCATTACAAAAAAGTCGAAAATCGTCACAAGATTGTTTTGCCCTAATTAGTATTAGCTGCCTACCTATGAAGTTGCCGTTCTATATAGAAAAATAATACTGTTTTTTTTTATTATTTTTATTTTTTTATTCGCTATTTGTCCTATGTCCAAACTTTGTAATCTCCTAATTGTTCAATAGAAGTCAAAATGAGAAAAAAACAACTTTCTTGTCTAGATTAATATCCAGAATGCAGAATTATCCCTTGAAAGGTTTGTCGAGTTCTCGCTAACGGCCCACATCGTATGCTTAAATGTTCAGGCCAATCGTTAGGTAAAATGCTTCGCTCGGGGATAGATCGCTTCGCTCAGCCATTATCTTCATCTTTCCTATCCAATTTCGCTTTGAAATCCCCCATGAAGTAAGATTTCCTGGCCTTTGCAATATCCTCGTATGATAGTTTCGCCGCTTTTTCAAGAAGCCCACACAACTTACGCTTAATTTACAATGTTATTCTTTTTATCTCCAGATGAATCATCCCCACCAGAAGATGAGGGCATAAGTTCGTCCGAGCGTTCGCTCAGCCCCGAAGATGACCTACAGCGAGAGCCACTTGTTTACGAAGTGTTTAACGTTAAAAACGATACTATAATGGTACAGTCGAACATTAAAAATGACCCAAGGCGCAATCCATACAAAAATCAAGACAAGAAAGGAAAGTCTGACGATGAAAATGAAGCGACGATCGAAGAAGTGATAGAAGAATTGCGAAACATCGTCAACGATGCAGAATCCGAACAGAATTCCAAAGATAAGAGACGATTAGATTACAAGCCGCCGTCGCTTTCAATTTCGATGAAATCGCATCGAGTACTCGAAAAGAAGGATTCTGTTACTAGTATTCTGATTATGGACGGCGTTGAATATCCGGCTTCTTACCAGGCCGACGGCGAAGAAAGTGAGATTATACCGAGTAAAATACTGCCGCACCCTCCTCGGAAAACGAAGAGTTTGGTTCATCTTTTCGTGCCGTCTGTTGAAGAGCAGGTGAGTCATAAAGCGAGGGAAATCCCCTTCGAAGACGAGCCGCTCTATTACTCGAGCGACGAAGGTTCCGATTCTTTGCTGAGTGCGTCGTGCTGCGAGAAGGCTGTGAATCAGGTTACTACAGAAAACGGAGAAACTTGCATCACCACAAATAATAGAGCGCTACTGAACACTATAATGGATGCCAGAGAAAGAGCTATTGCTGATAAACGAGAGCACATTCGAAGGATTAGGTCTAAAACAGCCGGGAACGAGACGAATAGAAAACACTCGATTAATAGAAACGAATCTTACAAGAGATTGCAATTGCAGAAGTACAACGTCATCGGACCTGATAATATTAAAGTAGGGCGCGATTCGTTCGATGGGTTATTTTTTGTAGAGACACAGAACTCCCCGTATGGAACGGTAAACAAGAACGGGAAAGATGCTCAACAAAAAAAGAATGAAGACGATATAAACGCATTAATAGAAGCTAAGAAATTAACGAAAAGCCTCGATCGGATCGACGAGGGGTTGGACTCGATGGTTGACATCGTTATGACGTCTGAAAAGAAACCGGAATGGCCGTACTGGTGCACTAAATACTCCAACAAATCAAAGACTAAAAGCGATGCTGAGAAGAATTTCTCCTTGGGAATTACGCATTCGACTTCGAAGCACGCGACTCCGTGGGGAATCCCGTATCGCCGCGTGTCGCTTGATTCGCAGCCCAAAGAAGACACTCACATCAACCCTGAACCTTATTACGTAACAAAATCCAAAGCTAGCCAAGGCTCTTATGATAATTCAAACGCACCATTTATTATTAAAAAAGGCTATTCGAATGCTGGTCTGTATTCTGGGCAGCCACTGCGAAGCGCCGCTGCTAGTATGATGAGCTTAGGGAGCCCGAGACACCACAGCAGCGGCAGCAACATCAGTAACAGCCATACTGATAAACGAGGACCTTCACCCTCAGGATCCAGAAGTATCTCCAACCACACTGCGAAAGTAACAGATATGCTGTCAGGTCTCTATTAAATATATCAGTATTTTTTCTTTAAACTAGCATAATTAATAGGTGTTTTATATAAAAATGTCTTTTGCGATTTTGTATAGGTACAAAATGTTAATAAGGCATATTAGGATGTAATAATGTAAATACATTAACAGTAATTAAAATATTCGAAGTATGCGTTGTTTCACTTAATTTGATCCCGACTGGCGTTCTTTCGGGCATATCGCTGTTAATCGCAGAGGAGCTCCTGTCCCATAAGATAACTTCATCGGCATTACAACTGCCACACAGCCAGATTCTACAAAAATAAAGGAAATTTTATTATTATCTTCTTTATATCTTCAGTTTTTATTTAAAACATACCTGGAATACCATTCGGTATATTAGCATTCTCGATATTATACAGTCTGTTCTTTGCCGTGCTTTTATGGCTCGGGTAATCAAGATCACTTCCAGGATCGACCGAAGCTGTATCAAGTCCCACTCCGACGACGTTTTTATAATTTCGTACGATAAATTCCACGACATCAGAGCCAATTCCTTTTTAAAAATATGTATATATACAAGTAATTTATATTCCTCTATTCAAAGCCGGCTAATATTCACTACTTATTAGGAACATAACGAATATTCACTACTTACTACTTACCCGGAAATTTCAAACTGTTCTTATCATTGCTGCCCAAATACTTCAGGGTGTCGGTATAGTATTTACCCCAACCAAATTTAAATAGTATTGTAGTTTTTTGGGTTGAGTCTCTGAGATGTTTGACTAGACTTGTCTCCACGTGTTCTTTGCGCAAAATGAAGTTTGGGTTGTCATTTGTTTCTTTGCTGACATCCAATACAATTACTAAAAATAGAATAAAATGGTATGATATTATTAAAGTGCCTATCATTCGCCATCTATGTTTTACTAACGAGATGTTATTAGGTGTTCCAACGGAATAGCACCAACCATCGGCCCCATTTTATCAAAATGATAAGGCGCGTCTAAATGAGTGCCGGCGTGTTCTCCTATACAGAAATCACTTACTGCGTACCTAAAAATAAACACAGATATTGGTACAATAAAAATAATCATGCATATGAAGCTGGGAGCAGTCGGTAGATAAAATTCGAAAAATAGTCATTTGCTCGCCCACTTTTC
The DNA here is from genome assembly GCA_027564375.1 of Micropterix facetella. Taxonomy (NCBI): domain Eukaryota; kingdom Metazoa; phylum Arthropoda; class Insecta; order Lepidoptera; family Micropterigidae; genus Micropterix; species Micropterix facetella. The sequence continues at coordinate 3,316,554 of JAOPUG010000120.1, forward strand.
TATTGCTATTATTATCATCTCCCATAGGCACATAATTATTATTTGTATGGTCTTTTATCGTTATAGTTCGCATTTGATCACTAATTTATTCGTATGTAGGCATACCCTAGATGGCTAGGTTAGGTTAGTTTCAGTTAGGCTAGGCTAAGTACAAGGCATGCATAGATCTCTAAATTGACATAACAAAAAAAAACGTTGTTTAATTTTTACATATAAAAAATACTTTATTGTAGAAACCCCAAAAATATTTCTTTAGAGAATTAACAAATATGGAGGACTATTTTAATTATGAAATTATCTACTTAGTTGAATAGCGAGCGATTACTACACTTTAAGGATTTTGTAGAGTTTGTTAAAATCTGTTTCCCTTCCTTATTTCTTTTTTTCATAAGCCTGCTCTATACTTGTAAACTTTTTTCCTTTCCTATGCCTCGTTCCTAGTTCCTTTTTTAATATATTTTTTCGACATATTTACAGTTACATATTGTTTGACTATTTTTCGACATGTTTATATAAAACAAATAAAAAATAGGCTCTATAGAACATAATATGAGTTTCTCATATAACATACCTATGATTATTAAAGTTACCAAACAGATGATAGTTATTTTAAGAAAAAAACATTTCACCTAAATTTTCCGATGGCATGGGCCATACCCCAATGGGCTACCAAACTAAATATCCTAAAGATAACCCAATTTATTTCGGGATGATTCCGTAACTACTTACATCACTGCTAATCTAGTCGGGACTTGCGGGACAAGGTTGCGACCTTTACAAATATACAACTAATAGAACTTTATTTTAAAAAGGAACCAAACAGTAAATGCTTTTTATTTTTCCAATGGACACACATTTTTTGGAAAATTTTCGCATATTGAATTACGGTTTGTACTGTAGGTAAGTAAAGAAAGTAGAGGAAATGAGCAAGTATGATAAATTTTATTTTTTACTGCATATATTATTTAATATATTTTTCAATATATACGAATAATATCCTAAAATATTGTAATGTTCACCCCCCCCCCCCCCAACCATTGTGAATACAAAATAGTTACGTTAGCTTACCAAAATCCGTAATCTTCAGCTGACGCATATTGCCTAGTATTTCGATATTTATCCGAGCCTGGCCATACGACTGTATCGTTATCAATTGGATGCGTTAAATCAATAAATTCAACATTGCCATTGAGAAGCAATTCAGTTGGTAGATGTTGACAGGAAGCCAACATCCAACACAGGCCGATAAAGAAGATGCGGGAAATCATTTCCGAGCAACCACTCGGAGCGACAGTCGCAGATACAATAACAAATATATAATAGATAAGTTACAATGATATGATATGATTCAGTTAATTGTACTATCCGCGATCACAGCCCGCTATCATGTCAAGCCCTGCTGCATACTATGCCCGTTGCATGGAGCGACAACATCGCAAATCGCATTTTGAGTAGTCCTAGGTAAGGAAATCAAGGAGGTGAAGGCTCGCATGTAGCCGGATAAAAAAATAACAATAAAAAAAGGTTGTTGTATGTTTCATACAGACGGCGCCATTACCCGATCTTGTGAGACCCCAAAGATGTTGCGGAGTGTGAGCAAATTGGACGCAAGGTACCTAACGCTGACTATTAGGTAAACTGCACGTTGGGAGTCCCTCCGTCCAACGGGAGGCCGGTAGCTCAGCGATGTGGTCGTGGGGAATAACTCCTTCGTATGTCGGACAGAGAGTGAAGTGGGGCTATCCCGAATGATAGTCATTGACTCTATATTTTGTGTAAAGCGTGCTAATTTATTATATGAAGCGACCTCGAGAAGAAGAAGAAGTTAGCGAAATATTATACAAAGTATGCTTGTGGGGGCTTTGTTGATATTTCCGCAACGGTTAGCCCCACGAATATACCATAACCGCTGCGTTACTGATTTAAACGTTCGACTCACCTAGTAAATCTTAATTTTCTTCGGTATTGTCTGTTCGCGGCACTCGATGTCGCTCGGCGAGCTTGGTGAAGCAGTTTTCAGTCGGGCTCGATCGGGCGTTCTTCTTCTTCGAGCGGTCCGTTCGCGATTCGCAGCCGCTCGTTTGTTGCACTGACTCTAGTGGATAGGTTTTAGGAAGGACAGCACCAATGGCAATAATTCGCACTTGATGTGTTGTAATTAAATTTTAACGCACTCTCTCTAACCCAGCCAATCAAAGATAGTCCACAAGTAGTTTTTTTAGTCTAGTATTATACTATTTAAGTCTTTAGGTCTCTAAGCTTATCTTAACATTTAACACTTTACATTTAACACTGCCCGATGCGTTCTTCTTGACTTCTTCTTCTTGACTCATGCGTTCTTCTTGACTCTCTTCTGAGTCGGCTTCGGTTTTTTTGGAATTGGTGAAGTTTGGAGGGTCGGGAACACCGCCGAACACCGGTCGGAAATAGCGCGAAAGAGAACACGAGACAGCGTTACGACCGCGAATTGAAAATCGAATTTCGAGCGTTACACGGCTGCTATCAGTCAGTGAGCGAGTGATGAGCTTATATAGTCTGATCTCATTCTCACTGAAATGAGTAGGTATTGAAGTATATTTTCTTGTTATGGGCATGTTATTATATTTTGTATACTTACAAATTAAATGTAAATTTAAAAGAAGAGACGATGTTGCAATACTTTATTAACCCTTAACAACCCACAAGTGTCTCTCGGACACACTTTTACGTTCTTTTACGTATAAAAACTGAAGTATTTATTCTCGAACGGACCGCTCGAAGAAGAAGAACGCCCGATCGAGCCCGACTGACTTTCTCGGTTCAGGCGAACTTCTATATGGAAGACGAATTTGTTGCTTATTGCACTACTTTTAGCTTTATATGCTAAAACAATATAAACGAAACTACTGGATTCGTTCTCGTAATGTAAACGGAGTACAGAAGAGCCCGTGCCATATTACGGCAAGAAAATTATGACAGTATCCAGACAGGTTCTTCGATTACTACATGATGTCAATAGCATCATTTCATGAATTACTACGTTTGGTAAGGGATAAAATCCGGAAGAGAAGAGCTGAACTGTTTCGGGAATTATCCTGGTAGACCGGAGTATAGCTACTCCTGGGGCTCGGGGTGCTTGAAATGTAGTAAGGTAAAGTTATGTTTGATACACTTTCTTTGAATTTCTAAGTAAATGCATCGTGTTAAACTTAAAGTATTTTTTTGTAACCGTGTCATTTTTTTCATGTCACCAGAAAAATTCAAAAGATGTTTTTCATCGTATTTATCGTATTCTTTAGTTTTAGTGTTGTTTTTGTTTTTTAATATATTCAGTATTTCTCCTAGTACATCTTGTACTCATTTTTCTTTGTGTCTGGTACTACATTGGTATTCCTCTTGTGTACGTTTTCTGTGTTTATATATTCTGGCGCTCTTTGTTTT
>JAOPUG010000120.1:3559803-3572547 GCA_027564375.1 Micropterix facetella
CCTTTGCTCGGCAACTCTCACCCGAGATCGGATGGCCCTCACTATCATATCTATGGATAAGCAGTAGAAGTACCTACATACTTACCCCCGCTGTCTTAAGAAGCATACACTTCTAAATTCCTTCAGGGATCTGTCAGTGGCAACACGTTGACAAACAATTGCAGTGCGCCAGCTTTCCAGGGCACGCCCGAGTTCCCGTCCCCGGGTCAGCTGCACAGCGGGTTCACTGGGTTGGTCCGTCTTCTAGGAGGCTCCTGAATAGGAGCTGCTCCGCAAGCTGGGCCGACCAAAATTTAACGGCCATTATAGCCCAGACTCCACGAAGCCATTGTGGCCTCCACGAAGCCATTGTGGCCCAAAAGCCAAGTTGATTTTGGAGGTTGTACGACAAACGGTTTATTTTTTATCCTGATAAATAAAATACAATCAATTGAGGTGTATCATTAAGCGTGCGGTTTATGTATCAAGGAAATATACGATACAAAGAGATACATTTGTTTCGCATGGGCGCTGCCTGCAGCGCGAGCGTGAGCGATATGCAGCTATATAGCGGTCTTGGCTGACATGGCAGCGAGCGGTTCGTGTCGCGGTGGCCCGCGTTCAGAAACGCTTGATACCGTAGTGAAATGACTAGCTACGGACAGATAAAGGACACGTATGACTAAAATATTTAGTTAATAATCTTCATATATTATGAGGGGGCCAAGTCTTACAATCGTGCGAAGTTTTGTTAGTATGCATGATAACTCGAGTAAAATACGTCCAATCTAAAAAAAAATCTTTTTCAAGATTCGATAGATATGGCCGTCGCAGAGACCAGTTGATTTTGGCCTGTGCGACCTTTATAATTCTTTTTTATTTCAAGTCTAAGTCCGTCGGCGGTCACGTGCCAAAATGGCAAAAAACGAGTATCAGGAACAAAGAAGATTATATCAGGTTTTAAAGGCGAAAAAATAAATTCGCTTGACACTGCCATCTGCGGCGGTGGTCTCATTCGCATATTTTACAACTCGCTAGCTAGTTTTAACGTAGCTCGCGCGGCCATGGCTAGATGGCGTTTCTTCGTTAGCTAATTTCGATAAAATCAATGGTTGTACCATATTTTTTTTCTATATTACAGGTAAATTATAATACATACATATATAAATAAATATAAAAATCATTATTATCTGACTAGTTGTCTGGGTATTATGGAATAATATCCAATGATAAACCTATTTCATTAATCCACGTTGGAGAAGAAAAACTAGATATGGAAAAGGGAATTTTTATTCTTAGCAATGTTATCAAGAAAGAAAAAATCAATAAAGCATATAATGAAATTAATTACGAAAATAATAGAAAGAAAGCAAAAAAAGGCAAAATCACTCGGTGTTCCCAGGCGGTCACCCATCCAAGTATTGACCGCGCGCGATGCTGCTTAACTTCGGTGATCGGACGGGAATGGGTGTATTCATTGTGGTATGAACGTTGGCCGCAGAACGATTTAATAATATGTATATTGATAATTGCTCATATTTTACCAACATCTTGACGGCTTATATTTTAAGACGTCTTCCACCAATATGAGCCCCTGATCATAGATTATAGAATATTTATAAAAAATCAATGCCTTAATCAACGACGGCTGGCGGCTGGTTTTCTACAACATAACTCCAAATAATATTACTTCGGCTACCCAAATGGTCAAGTCTTGAAATCCTGCGCGAAAAATGTTAGTATGAACGATAACCCGAGTAAACTGCGTCCAATTTAGAAAAATCTTTCGGCCATCGATAGTTATGGCCAATGCGCAGAGCGTTAGCCCTCCGCCGCCCGAAGCGAGGAGCACTGTTTTCCGTTACCAAGGCAGTCACCGTATTCTACTCAGACACCTCTTTTATGCGCAAATTCTAGAAAAAAGTTACACGGGGCTAGGTATGGTGAATACGGAGGGAGGGGAATAGTCCACTCCGGAGAATCTAATCTTCAGGCCACAGTGCCCCGTGAATGCCCTTACCAGCATGCTTAAATTGTTTCTATTTAGTCTAAAGACTTTTGGGCAGTCTTACGGTTGTAAGCTTTGATTAGCGCGTTTTACATGCAAGGTAACGAAAGATTAATTCATATTGATGATTTGCCTTTGCAAAATAAACACAATATGTTTGGTTAAACGAAAGAGTTGATCCTTGTCTAATGATGTATTCAAAAGTGTCAAATTAAAGAAAACGTAGGTTTCGTAGACACAAAATTATTTGCATTTAATATTTTTTTCCTTTTATCGTGTTTATTGTAAGTAACGTCGAATGATCACTATCAACCAAACAAAGTTTTGTAAAGCTTTTTCTCTCAGAGCAATTAAAGCGGAAGAATATTTGGGACGTTATGAGTTTTATCTCTGACGTAACATTTGAACCCCTTCCACCCCTTGCTCCTTATTGAGGGAGTAATTATAGGAATGACACAATAGATCTCTTGTGGTTTAAGTTTTCAGTTCAGGTAGTTCTTTTAAACTAGCCTGTACATCTTAATATATTATACATACATACAAGAAAACAATCATATGGGCCGAAGGTTGACAAACCCTTGGGTTTTCCCCTGCCCCAATTTCTTATTGGATTTCATACATTTAGGGGTTGCTCATCGCCTTTGATTTTTTTGAAACAACCAACCTTTTCGAGGTTGAACTTCTAAATGTCGCTATAAGGCAATTGCGTGTACCTAGGTACAAAAATACAATTTTTGTATGCAGAAAGTCTTGGAATTTTGATATATTTTACTTTTAACATTTCCAAAGTTATAAAAAAAACGTTTTGAATTACTTTTGAAAAAATGGCAAATTATAGTCAATATTCAGAATACCTCAGGTACCAAGGCACATGTAATTTTATTTACAGAAAGTCTAGGTAATGGTGATACATGTTACTATTAAAGTTATGAGACAAGAAAAAAACGTTTAAACCACCTTAAAAAGTTGGCAAATTATAATAACTTTGAAGAATGTTTAGAGATACAAAATTCCATAATACCCAAGAAATAATCTCATTTACAATGTAAAAACCCGGAGCCAACTTTTTAAATTAAATCATTTTTTTCAACGAATTGTTGTTATAAAAGTAATAACGTTGAAAGTATTAGTGCCACTTACCATTATGGTGCAAACGTATAGTCTGTTCAATAACTGTTTGAGAATTCACGTCTTTGAATTTGCATGAAAACGTTGTCTCTAAGTCTTGCTTCTCTATGCGGCGTATTATTAAATGAATACCTCCATTTGCAATAATAAATCTCGTATCTGTAATGCAAAAAAAAAAAATACGTAAGTGTTCAAGAAATCAGGTGTACACTTTCTCATCAAAAAATCGTCCTCATCTCATGATTGTTTTATATTGTAATCTTCGTATATTTCAAATGTATAGCGTTTTGCGGTATCTAGACTATTACTTCTTCGAGTCAATAATATTAACTACATTTTTATTTTTTTATAAACATAGTTGTGCACACATTATTTCCTTACTGTTACAGTTACATTAACATTGGGGTCCAATTAACCCAGCACAAGCCTCCGTATGAATTTCGTATCGCGGCTCTTTTGTTTCAGTGAAATTCCTCAAAGTAAGGCGACTTTAACACTTAGCATTCTCAGTAGCTGGAGTGAGGGAGGCCATCCATCGCCTGCGTATCCGTTCAGTGTTGATTGCCTACCTGGGATTAGGTAGACGTGGGGTTAAAAATCGCCACGGTATAAGATGCCTGCGGCGTCGTAATTTTGGAGACATATTTTATTTTACTTTTGATTATTTTTAAATTTCCTGATTTTTTTCGACACAATTCTTACAAATAAGAATAGAAAAGTCTTCTCAAGTATGCCAAGTTTGTATATGAGAATAGAAAATTAGTTTTTGTGTTCAGTTTGAGGTTTATTTTGTCGAAATTAATAAGGAAAACTATTATTCTGAATGCGATTTGTTTTTTTTTTTACTTTCTTCAGTTTACTAATATTCGTTATAAATATGGAAAACAGCTTTCAAGTGCTAACAAGAAAAAAATGTCATACTTGGTGATGAAAACTACAAAATAAACTCCGACTTCAAATGAATCTGTATCTCAAATGGGAGTCCCTATCTAATTTGCACTGAAATACGACATGGCATCGGTATCTGATAGACGTGCAGGGTCGATTGACAGAGCGCTATTTTAAAAGATATCATTCAGAAATAAAATATTCAAAAATTTACAGATAGAATGAAAATAAGGAGACAACAAGAAAATTTTTAGAAATCTCACAAAAAGAGATATGGAAATATTATATCGTTGGAGGACTTACATTTCAATGGCAATCGCATTTTTGTTATTCCACCTATATATACTTCATTGCTATAGAGCAGAACAAATTGAAATATTGGCCTTGTTGTTTTCGTACTGAACCACTAATGATATTTTGATTATTGGAAAATGAACTCGAAGAGTTATTAATATACAAAGGAGTAGCGATTATTACATTCCCTCGGTTCCCTAGTCACACTCAAGCGGTTGGAAAGTATGTGAAAATTGGCGATTGCAGATTCAGAAGCAGTATGTGGAACGAGTAAATGATATGGAATCATCAAAAATAGGTTTAAATAAAAAAATCCTCAATTCGATAGTTATATATATATATATTCTATTTTATTACACATCTTTAAACATTATTATCCTATTTTGCAATCGTCGTGTAAGTGCCAAAAGGTAACGTTTCCATACTACAGGATGGGACAGAAGTGATGGACCAGGGTTGTAAAATTCGTTGATTGACCTGTGGAGGGGGTAGGAAGCGGGACGGGATCTAATTTTGACGGTTGCATCATACCGTTTTCAGTTGAGGCTATGATTTGGATGGGTGAGCATCGTGGCTTCTCTGTGCGCACTTTATTTTAAACTGGCCGTTGCGTCATCGAGCTTCAATTGCACTTCAATATTTCGCGTAATGTTACGGTCCCTAGCGGCAAGACAATTAGATTCTTCACTCACCTAATTAGTGACTGCGTGGTATGCTATATCACAATTTGGGATTATTGGACTTTATTTTTTGAGAAAAATGGTCGAAGAGTAACGTCACAGCTGGAAGCTGTGCTGGAAAACACTTTTGAGCCACAATTGCAACAATTGAGTGACGAAACCAATCTGGGAGATCTATGGTTCCAACAAGATGGGACAACAGCACACACAGCTCTGATGTATATGGCCAAATTGAGACAAATGTTCCATGCTCGATTTATGTGTCTTAGGGATGCCGTAGGATGGCCAGCGCGCTCGCCAGATTTAAGCATATGCGACTCTTTTATGTGGGATTATTTGAAGGTGAAAGTTTTCAAACATATCCCCCGCATTTTAGAAGAGCTGAAGATCCGAATTATCGAGGAAACATCCGCCATACTCCTTGTAATGGGAAGAAAAGCATATCAAAACTTCAGAAATAGACTACATCAGTGTATTGTAGCTGAAGGCCGCCATCTTGCTGAATTGGTATTCAAAATTTAATGAAAAAAGGGATTATATACAGAAAATATTAAAAAAAGTTTTAAATCTCTAAGTTTATTAGTTTATCTTATACCTCGTCAAAAATTATTGCTTCTGCAGCAACCTGTATTAAATTATATATTTTTTGTTTTGTTCCCTCCTAATATCCAATCTATCCTAAAATGGGTATCGTAAAGCAATAGTATGTAAGACGCATCTAGAAGGGGATTCGTAAGAGTTCCTAGAAGTTCGTACTCCTGCACGTAGGAATAAATTGAAATATGCAAAATATATTACTTTTGGGTGTCCATTACACTTATAAACTGAAAGAATGTCATTCATTCTCTAGAAACTTACTATTTATGGTGACAATCCCACTTACCCATATCAATATTTGAAGAATTTTGAATCTGTCTTTCGTCTCGGTGCCAAGTGATACTGTGTTTCAGGAATGGATACTTATCAACCGCTGATGATGAGCAGAGCAGTACCGCAGAGCTGCCTTGAACTGCGATGCCAAGTTGACGGGTCTGTAGCACTAATTGCGGCACGTCAACTGTTAAGAACGAAAAATAAGGAAAGTTGAAATAGAATAGTGTTTCAGTGGCGAATATCAATTCTCTATTTTAATATCTATTAAACTTTCCTCCCTTGAGTATAATTCATATCTGTTACGCCTGTAAAAGTATTATTGAAAATAATTGAGATGGAACTGATATAAGTACTGTTTAAGTGGGAGCTATGATATTTCTCCAAGGAATAAGAGTCTCATGACCAGTGCCAAACTAGGACTTAAATTCGACCTGAATATTTAATACGCGGTTGGCTCTCTAAATTAAAACTAAGATTATATGCTTTTTTTTTGATAAATATTATTAACATCGTATTGTATTCAAATCCGCTGCAGATATCATTACTTAATGTGTCTTTGCTAAGCTACATGTTACGTTTTTGAGTATCAAACGTGCCAGGGGAAACTCCAAGGCTTTGTCAAATTTCAACCCATATCATTATATTATTGTAAATATGTATGATTTGTGATTTCTCGTCATTTTTGTCTAAACACATGGAATGACCCCGGGCGACATGTAGCTCATTTTACGCATCTTAACATGGCGAAATACTTTTCTTTTGCCATTTCCACCGTTTATTCCGTTTTGAGCTGTAAAAATGGTAATTGACTTTTTGACACCGTCTAGCGGCCGACATACCACCGTACCAAGGTCAGGTGGTTTCTTCATGGACCTATAGAGGGCACTGATGGTGTCATTTAATTAAATATATGAAAAATATTAATGAAATAATTTGGTCGTACAGACTCCAAAATAACTAGGTTCTGCGAATTAGCTATAACTATCGATTGGTGAAAGAATTTTTTAAAACGGACGTAGTTTACACGAGTTATCGTACATAGTAATATACATACACACATCCAGGCAGTCGGCCATTAATTTATGTTTGGTTTAGATGGACTGTTGGACATGTAAAACGCCGAGAAAAGTAATTTTGGACATTTTAATTTCATGTCCTAGAGTCCATCTAAACCCCACAAAAAATGTGTGTGTTTATCTGCATGTCGAACTCCGAGAACAGTATTTTTGTACGATTTAATGTCGTTACATTGTTCGCACGATTGTAAGATTGCGGCCACCGGCAGGGTGGGACAAATTAAGATATTATTCGTAATTGAAAAATGAAAGCTAATTGAGAAACGCTTTGATACCATGTGGAATTTGTGGCAAATAAAATTATGAAATATAAATTTTTACCTATTTTTTATAAAATGGCTTATCTAGGCTTTTCTCCTGATCACTGCAATTGGTTTGCCAGCTGCCTGATTGGTCAATAGCAGAAGGTAACTAGCCAATATGATCTAGGTGAACTTGTCTTCTCAGATATGAGGAAAGTCACGAGAGGAGTACCGTAAAGCTAAATATTAGGGCCGATTTTATATGCTTTGTATACCTCGAACGTTCGAGTAAGTTCCAACTTCCAAACTGCATTTAACACCTGTACGCTGATGATACGCAGTTATTGCACGCAATCGATCCCCCGAGCGTTACGTTTTTAAAAACAGCGATAAAAAAAAATACCTTTAACGCAATTGGCCTGTTCCAGAGACTTTCAGTATGGCCAAAACCCTAAAGCAATATATTAGAATCAATTATTACACGAGCAAACCCGTCCCAATTAAATATTTCAAGCACAATAAGTGATCAGCGATAACGATGATTGGGATACAGCTACGTTCCCAGGATTTTTGGAGTACGCAGGGATAAGCAGATACTGCATGCTTCAAATGTGTATCGACGTTCTCTGGGCGATTGGGCAGGATTCTCTGTTTTGCGTTGCAGGCACATTTCAAAACAAAAAAATTCCTTTTATCATCGCAAATCTTGATTGGACATCGTTCCAATAGTAAGTAAAATTTGATCTATGCTGTTGCTTATTATGTAGCGTTTTTAAGAGAGATATAGGTATTATATATTTCGTTAGTTTTGCGGGCGATTTTTTTAATAAATAGTTACCTAGCCAATTTCATTTGTCTCCATAATAAATTTTAGTTAATCGCCTTTAATTTTGCCTCCCTCGGACTGGACCCAGTGCCGTGGTGTAACCTGATTTAACCAGCCCCGAGGGCATTACAAGGGTTAATATCAGAGTTTTTATTTAGTAGTAAAGCAGACCGAGAAAAAAATATGGCTGTTTCATCAAATATTAGTTGTGCCTGTCTAAGAGGCAGCTTAACATGACTGCGGACAGGAGACATGAAGTCATGTCAATATGTCATGTCATCATGTTGTCATGTCAACAATATGCCACTTGTGCCAAGCGTACTGAATTGTCCACAGGAATAGAGAATATCACGTCAGATTATTCGGTTTATACGTACGAGTTAAGTAAGACTCGACCTACGTAGATGCTACTCAAAGCACCTACCAATATGAGTTAGTTGGCTATAGGAACGTAATATATAGTTACGCTGATCACTGACTCACTGAATGATTCGGCAGCGCTATGCCGCTGGCGCCCCATGCGATATAACCGTTGTCGCCCGATACATGTGGCGTCATGCTGAGAGTTCAACGCAAGGTAAAGTGACAAGTTAAAATTTGTCAATTACATCCAATATAGGTTCTTCTTGTATTTGTTTGTACGTACGTTCTAAAAATTACGCGTCTACTGAAACTGAATCATCCCATTCGGAGTAGTCGATTGATCGATACTTATCGGGCGTCATCGGATGACGTCGGTTGTAGAAGTGTACGCGCTCTCTTTCTTTTACTTATATGTTTGGCTCGAGAGCTGAGTTTGGCCGACGATGCCCGAGCATACTTCGGCCGATGACGGATTAGGTGGACGCGAGCCGTAGCTGGCTGGCGCGAGGCTGGGGCATGAGGTACGTACGTTCTAAAAATACATTAAAGTTTGAAATTGGATTTTCTTTTAAAGCTGCGTGATATTTACCGTTGTGGTGGGGGATTTATTTGGCTGTTTGTATGCCCTTTGTATGCAATATGTAATGAAATAGAATATTTGCAACACAATTTTTTTCGAGGTTATAATGAAGCGGAGATCTATTTGATAAAGGTCTCCTTAGACACGCTACAACTAACTAGTGTATCTAAAGTTAAGATAGAATATAAGTGGTCACACACTAAGGCCAAGTGCGGTATGTAAAGCGACTATAAACCAACCCTAAATTTAATCACCATCATGTGACTCCGGAATTCTTATAGCTCACCAAATTGAAGCCTACTATTTCAATATTGATTGATATTATCTTGAGCAGTTTGATCACGGAACATTTGGGATTGTCAACTACTACGGACGAGTCCATCCACTCCGGAGCGTTTTAACGATATCGTTCTTTCTATCACCCCGAGGCGAAACACAGAGACTTAATACGATACAAATCTAGTATCAAGCTTCACCTAGGCCCGTACGAATCCAACGCCAAACCGCAAGGCACTGGGAATTTTCAAACTCAGCGGGCTTCCTCGCGCCCGTACTCCCAGATGCAGATTAGATTACTCCGATCCCCCGTCTGGTCAAAGGTCCGAGGTCGCTTGCCCGGACCTCTACCTCTAAAGCGGTATCCCTAACTGGGATGTAGCGGATACGGGGCGGCCTTTGCTTGGCAACTCTTACCCGAGATCGGGTGGCCCACACTATCATATCTATGAATAAGCATTAGAGGTACCTACTTACCCCGCTGTCTTAAGAAGCGTACACTTCTAAACTCCTTAAGAATCAGTCAGTGACAACACGACCGATTGCCCGGCCCGTGCGCCAGCTATCCAGGTCATACCCGAGTTAACGTCCCCGGGTCAGCTACACAGCGGGTTCACCGGGTTGGTCCCTCTTCGTGTAGGCTCCTGAATAGGAGTTGCTCCGCGAGCTGGGCCGACCAAAACACAACGGCCATTATAGTCCAGGCTCCACATAGCCATTATGACCCAAACTCGGCAACACCTGGTACCGTGGGAAAATACGGTCATGTTCATCTACCGTCGCCTAAACTTCGCGTACCGAAGACAACCGTCGCCGATTCAAATTACCCCTCTGTGCGCTGCTGCCTATCTTTCGTTCAGCGACAATCCGTGAGAAAACACGACTGCTGGTGCTGAAGATCTACGTGAGGAGGAAGCTCACGTACGTGGCACCGGCCTGGTACCACTTGATATCGGCAACTCAGCGGAGTAATATCCAATGGATGCTGAACGTCGAGCTGATGAAAGTGTCGAGAGTCCCATGGTACGTCTGAAACGAGACTCTAGAACGCAACTTTAGTGAAACAGAGTCCACGGAGGAAAACATGAAGCGCCTCGCGCGCGCCATGTACTGAAGGGCAGAAAACCTGGTCAATGGGCATGGCAAAGCACCGCTAAAAAGCAATTGCCCAGCGGTAGACGTCATGTGCCTTAGCCTAGGATCGTCGACTGACTCACTGATCACTGATCAATAGCAACACAAATTAACGCGGAACCATCTTCGTCGTGGTCGGTCCACGCCTTTTCGCGTATTCCAATTTTTAAAACTGCATCATGTAAATTCGAGGGCCCGGAAAACAAACCGCTAAGGGCATTATGGTATGAAATGCGGGGTTATATATCGCTTTCTCGCTTAAACACACTCTGCATGGACATAGTGAATTTATGTTTTATTTTGACGACGTCTGAACATTAATTTTTGGTAAGTAAAGCCGGTAAATTTAGTGCCAGTAATTAGGGCGGATAGCTATCGATTATGCAGCTGTGACGGATGCTCCGGGACGAGTGCGGTTCGGGAGAGCCGCACAGTCTTCGCGGTCAGCGGCAGCTGTTATACTTTCTTAGTCGCTAACTACGCCCCCATGGAGGTACCCAGGGCGGCCACATCTTAAAGCTGATAACATTATAACACCGATGTAAACATAGTGATATGATAGAAAATATAAAAAATACTGCATAATATCTAGGACAGTATTGAAGTAGACGAAATCTTCGCCTACAATTAAAACACTCCTTTTTTTAACTTACCGAAAGCAACTTTTCCGTCAATCCGACAAATGTATAACAGAGATAAAAATTGGAATAATAACAGACAAAAAATATTGAACCTTTTTAATGGGCATATCAGTAATTTGCTGCTCGCCCATAATGAAACAATAATAACGATTTGGTAATTTTAGGCTTGATTATTACTTAATCCATAGTTTTTTTTAATCTGTTACTATACGTTGGAAATACATTTCAAGGGGATTGGGAAAACTAAATATTACTGTAGAATTACGGTTTTATCAAAACGCAAACAACCGAGTGTCCCTCTGAGCGATGTTTGTGACGTCGCGCTTTTTAACCATAAAATTCAAAATACAGCCACTTTAAAGGAACGCCTGCTAAAATATTCACATTTTATATTAATTTACAGATTCTTAAAAATGATATCCGAAAATACCTTACTAACAACTTCAAAGAATCAAACGTCAACATTCGAATGCGTATCGTTCTTTTGTTGTTTATTCATATATTAATAGAGTTCGACGGCTCCATAACGACAATAGAATCAGATCGTTTGAGGACTGATAACTCACCGCCCATCAGATACGTCGACTCCGAAAGATATTATGTTTCCGTCCGGGGGATCTCCCGATGTATCTTCGAAGAAAAATCCAATATCAGCTCCCAGAGACACGATCAGCTGTTCGTCGCCAGCGTCCGAGTAGATAGTCAATATGGGGGCACTCACAATACCTTAAAACACAAGAAAAGTAGCGATATACATAGGCAAAATCGGAACTTTCGCAGTAGGTCTGGAAGATTTCGAACTGACAATCCAGACGAAGTGGTGGCTCGGACTGCAACCGGTGACGATGTGCCCTTTAGAGTCTGCGTGGGAATCAACTGACCGACCGAGTATAGCATGATTCCATGCGGATCTTCTTGACTACCAAGAGACGAACAACGATTCCTCATGCCATCGAATCTCGCTTTTGACTATCGTGGGTAAGTAACTAAAACCATGCCTAGACCGTCTTTACTATATTTACCGTCATCGATACAATGTTTCGAAATTGCCGCCTAAATACACGGGGCAAACATGGAAGCCCGAATTCTATCTAGCCTTGTAAATGCCAGGGGAACCTTGAATTTCTATTATCTTCTTCTTGAGCTCTCTATAATCTATACATTATAGTGAATTGCCCGTTTGCCAGTAAATATTGGGTCGGAAATTGTTGCATTTTTTAAATATCAGTTGATAGGTGAAGTGATTCAACGCCAAAATCATAATGTTAAAGCCACTGTTAAACGATAGGACGTTTTATAAAGAGAATGTTAGAGCAATGCATTTTACCTCGAATTAATTGTAGTTTAGCCACGTGATGGCGACTTTTTACCGTATGAATATTTCTTGTGTGTTATGCTCCGGTGATAGATAATCTGAATTCGCGTTTAGTTTTATGATTGCGTTTCTGAAGTGATTGCCGTCCGTCCGTCATATTTCACTTGACTGATGTGCAGATTTGCATTGCAATCTGAGTTTCGTCAATATTATCTTTTGCCGATCGTTTAGAATGTATCGAAATTTTTGTATTTTATTCATAATTTTATTTAAGAACAAACTTAATGAGTGACTTTTTTGGTTTGGCAAAAAGTGATACTTCCTACGCCTTCAAGTTAACGAAAAAAATAAGCGTCTAGTAGGGCAACTGGGTGTGTCACCTGCTACGAGCGAACTCGTCCGACTCGTCCACCCCGGAGCGTTTTAACGATATGTTCGTTC
>JAOPUG010000120.1:3626216-3636474 GCA_027564375.1 Micropterix facetella
TATATAAAAGTACAGTTCAGGATGTCACTGTAACTGGCGAACCGGACATCCCACGATGTTATAATTATATAGATCGTTTTTTCACCCGATCGTTTCTTTTACTAGATGATTATACAAAGACTTCGACGAAGACGATCTACTGATCGACCTCCTTACCGCGAGGCACTTGGAATTTTCAAGCCCAGTGGGGCTCTTCACGCCCTCACTTCCCAGATTTGGATGGATTCTTCCACCCTCCAGTCTGGTTACTTATTCGAGGTCACTAGCGCGGTTCTACTTGATGTAAGCAGTAATGCGTAACTCTAATTTATCGCGGATCCGAGGCGTCCTTTGGCCGTCATTATCACTCGGGATCGGATGGACAACAGATCGTTTTTAAGGATAGATGACATCAGGTTAACATCTATTCCCACTATTGAGGGCCTAATGGGGTCGTGCAGCTCATTGGTCGGCCCAACTCATGGCTCAACACCCATCCAGCAGCCGCCCCGAAGAGGGACTAACCTGGTGAACCCGCTGTGCGGCGGATCTGGGGGAACACATCGGGTGGCCCAAGATGGTTGATGTATTGGTCGGTTTTGGGGAGGGTCGTGCAGATCGGGTGTTAATTGCTAACTTTGACATAAGGGTCGGCCCGATTCATGGCCCAGTACCTATCCGGCATCCTTCCCGAAGAAGGACTTATCCGGTGAACCCGCTGAGCGGTTGACCTGAGGGAATCCCTTGGGCGGCCTTGGACGGTTGGTATATTGATCGGTTTACCGGCGCTTCGCCTCGGGGTGATATAGCAATAAAGTTCGTTGAAACGCTCCGGGGTGGACAGGTTCGCCCGTAGCAGGTGAAACACAATTAATCTGGTCGGTTTACCTGTCGGTTGGTTCCTAACGGGTCCGTGTAGTTTTGGCTATGATGACCGATTTGTCAACATGGTCAGCTCAACTCGCGGGGCAGCCCCTATCCGGGAGCTTCATCGAATGAGGGGCATACCTGGTGAACCCACAGTGCGGTGGATCTGGGTTCGGAACGTCGGGCGGAATGGACAGCTGGTGCACGGGGCGGGCTTACCGGCCGTGTTGTCACTGACTGATACTCGGAGGGGTCTGAAACCGTATGTTATTTAAGAAGCGGGGTAGGTGTCGACCTGTCGTCGCCTACCCTTAGAAATGACCCGATGGCTACTCGATCTTCGGTGAGCATTGCTGAGTAAAGGACCGCGTTATTTCCGAGTTACGGAATGCCGCGTTATCACGATAGGTAGAGGTTGCGCAAGCGACTTTGGGCCGGGATCAAACAGGCTGGATGAAGAAATCCGTCTAAATTTGGTAGCAAGGGGGTGATGCAATTCCTATTGCATCGCCGTAAAGAGTAAGACTCTTTCGGGCTGAGGTGGAGCTTGGTACGTAGATTGTCTTCGTCCACCAAGTCTCTGTGTTTCGCCTCGGAGTAATATAACTATAAAGTTCGTTGAAACGCTTCTGGGTGGACGGAGTCGCCCGTAGCAGTTGACATGCAATATATGGTCGGTTTACCGATTCTTAACGGTTCCGTTTAGCTTGGCCTATAATGGGCGTTATGTTAACATGGCCAGCTCAGCTCGCGGAGCAGCTTCTATCCGGGAGCCTTCTTTAAGAGAGACGAACTCGTACGGAACTGGACAGCTGACGCACAAGGCGGAAGGGTTTGTAAGTGTAATGCGACTTAAAAAAGCGGGGGTAAGTAGGTACAACAAGCTATCTACCCTTAGAAACTATATTTGTGCCACCCGATCTCGGGGGGTAGTGCCGAGCAAAGGATGCGTCTTATTCGCGATAATTCCAGTGAGGAATTGCCACTTACTCGAGGTAGAAGATCGCGCAAGCGACTTTGAACCCGCGATCAGACGGGAGGTCGGAGTAATCCGACCAAATCTGGGAGTCAGGGAATGGAACACTATCAGCTGTCGTCAACTACCTAAGGACCTACGCTTCACAATTAAGGTCGGGTAGCCCTGATAATCCTAATTTCTGTCCCCTCCAATAGTAATCTCAAGGTACTGCTGCAATTTTAAATTTTATTTAATAGAATATCATGTGACACCGTATCAAAAGCTTTGCAAAAATCTAAAAAGACGACATGACATTTTTCACATACGTTAAAGCTTTTCACACAGGCATTTGCTACTTCGGTTGATCTGCCAGCTGAATTGTGGGCTTTCTACTACTGCTAAGTACAGAAATATATTGACAGCGATAACTTCACCTAAAAGAAAACGTAAAGTGAGAATGACGGCGCGCGGATTGCCCCAACTTAGTCACAGTTCCCCTTCCGTTTCGTTAGCGAGCGGCTGCCGTGATTAATACCATTATGACTGGTAGTGACTCACTCGGACGTACCACACCGACCCGCACTCCAGGGTTAAATACTAGCAGCGACTGCTCCGAGGGTGGGATGCGGGTGAAGACAATTAATAAGGAAACTTTTGCGCACATTTTCAATTTACAAGCTCACTTTAGCGGGGAAAGTTGTTCGAGTGAGTAAATAGCGCCACTCGTAGTACTTTGTATATTCGGTGATAAATCAACAAAATGTGATGAGATGAGATGTTGTGTAATTTGATATGACGTTGGGCAGAATTTAGTGAGGATATATTTTAAAAATAATTAAATTATTGTAGATTATTAAATATTAGTGTTTTTTCAAGTGATATTAGATCCCCTCAAATCAGTTTAAGTCCCTGCGGTTATTCAACGATTTAGAATAGTATCTGTTAATAATGGCCGATAACGTCATGCTTTTTGCGTTACTTCTGCATGAAGTCAATTATTTTTAGTCTACAGAAATAACACATTATATTTCACGCTTTCATCAAAGTACCGCCTATTTTATCCCCAGTATCCCACTAAGATTATAATATTAGATCACGCCATCTACATTATAAATAAAACAAAAACTGATTTTACCGCTTGAATTTTGAAGCACCCGACGTTTCGGCAATGTTACAACCACCGTTGTCCGGAGTGCTGCTAGTCTGTAGTTGCTCTTTGGGTAGTCGGCATACTGCTACGGCTACTGTGCAGATTGTACTACATACTGTTTCAGCGACTTTGAGAAGACTTTCAATAGAGTAAAACGCAGAAAAATTATCATTTAATTTTAAAACAAGTAAGAATAGATGACAAATAATTGCGTATCTCTACTTGCACTAAAGAGGGTTCAAGATTAGCCAGAATATTTCTATACGTAAACGTCAATAATATAAGATCTGTAGATGATACTGTCCCAATTACCAGCAGCATGAAAAAACTCCAGCTTCTCAATGATAATATTACAAGAGTTTGATGACCAATATAAGTTGAAGCGCCACAGCATTAGACTAAATACAAAATACTAAAATGCTTTTTTAAACACACCTATAGTTACAGCTTTCAGCAATCAACTGGAGAATCTGAGAGTATTATTGACCCTGGCTACAATTTTAATGACCACTGGGATTTTATTTATTTATTAACTTTCTTTTTCAAAACTACTTACAGATTAATCCAATTCGTCGTCTTGTTTACCTTTACTACATTCTAATAATAAATTGAATGCTGATATCTAATTGGGTTGGTAATTTATTCTATATATAAAGATCTAAATAACTGTATACTAATGATACAACAAATTATATCATACATATAATATACATATTTAAAAACTTTCAATATCAAAAATTGATCCAAGAAATACGATATTTCAAATATGTCTATATCTGGGGCTGTCGACAACAGCGAGTTTAGATGCCGGAAAGTTTTTGTTAACAACGCATATTTTTTTTTTTATTTGTTGTGTGGGACTTTTACAAGGTTAAATGGGCCTCGTATCAATGCGATCATCTCTGATCTATTGTGATCGCCACCTACTATAGTTCCGTGCTCATTTAAGAACTGCATTAGACTTTTATTTCGTTAAAACGCTCCGGTGTGGACGGGTTCGCCCGTAGCAAGTGACATAATTTAAAATAAAACGAAGTACTAATAGTCATTGAATTATGGTAATTCTTACTTCGGTAAATAGTAAAATAATTTCAGCCATCACTATTATAAAAAATGGAACTTACCGCGTAAAACAGTGCAATTTTCAATATTCCTGCAAAATTGCATTTTTTATTGTCACGGAGAGAATGATTGCGTTAAAATCTGTTTCTTACAATCATGCTGACAAATACTTACGACGGCATGTACATACATATTCACTAATTCTGGCTCTATTTGGCCACTATTTTTTTGTAAAAAGTAAAAGCATTCGCAATCTTTTCATAAATATTCAGTATATTTTTGTTGTAATTTTTTAATGATTTTTAGTAATATTGACATTAAGTAATAGGTACTTAAAACTACAAAATATTGAAATAATTTTATCAATGCGAAAATACATTTTTTCTAAATATTGTATCAAAAAATCATCAAAAAATTACAACAAAAAATCTACTGATTATTTCTGAAAAGGTTCAGTTTAATTTTTCTTTTTACAAAAAGGTTGGGCATATAAAGCCAAAAATAGTTAATATGAACATACTGTACTAATTAATTGTTAGCATAATTGTATGAAACAGATCTTACCGCAATTATTCTCTCCGTGACGACAAAAAATGTAATTTTGCTGAAAATTTCATTATTTTACACGATAAATTCATTTCTCATGATTGTGATGGCTGAAATTATTTTATTATTTTGTAATGTGCAAATTAGTACCGAGATTCACAGTGTCCCTAATAATATGGGCACCCACTGTATCATACCATATGATAACCTCGACAAGGTCGAGAGAGTTAAAATTATGAGTATCTCGTCTTATCTCATGAGGTTGCTGGCATGTGGCGAACCCGTGTCGGTTCTATAGTGCCAATAATTGTATCCGCAAACGGCTGTCCCTAACAGCTTCACTAAACATCTCAGGAGGCAGTAATACTGGCAACAACCAGAATTATGAGAGGGTTTCTGCATTTGTAGCTATTGCCTAGGCCTGGTTTGATAATGTAGAACCTGCCTCGTTGATTTAATCTGGCCTGTATGGCCAAGCTTTTGGTTTATTTATGAAAATAATAATAATCTTTCTCTCATGAACAGGAGCCAAATCCAGACGATCCGCTGAACAAAGAGGCGGCCGAGGAGCTCCAGAACAACCGCAGAGTTTTCGAGCAGCACGTTCAGAGGGCGCTACGCGGGGGATACGTCGGGCAGAATTACTTCGAGCGGTGTCTCAAGTAACACCGCCGCCATCTCCCCAACACCACCAATCTTAGCCGATAATTGCAGAAAGACCAGTGAGAAGACAAGTGAACGGCTGCCATCTCTCCAACCCCCCTTAACAAAAATGCATACATACGTGCCGAAGCGTTCATTTATAAATTAGAGTATGGATGTTGAAATGACTTTAGAGGAACTCGAAAATTTAGAGAAATAGTTGGGCTGCACTGTACGTGTACTGAAAGACGTTGGATATCGAGTAAGAAAACTGTGAATATTTAAAAACCCCAAAATTATATTCCCAGGTTGCGAATTCACAATAAACAGTCCGACAACAACTGGGACAAATGACCCACCCGTATACGAGTATATATATAGATTGAAAAAACCAGAGGTTTCCCAGAACAAACTTTTGCTTTGGTTTCTAAGGTAGCTACTCCTTAATATTCTGTCTAGAAACATAACTCCAAAAAAAAGAAAGACTTAAAATTGAGAATTTATTGTTGTGTTAAATTACCATAATCACATATTGAAAATAGTAAAAAATAAAATACATTGTCAGCATCTATTGAAATAATTAAAATTTAAAGTCAACGCCATCTATTGGTGTGGGCAGATATCTGTTGGTGCATGAATTTGACGCAGCTGTACAACGCCAATGTAATCGCACTATAGTTGTATTTTCAACTAACATATGGAAATACTCTTTGAAATAAAGTTAGACTAATTTTCTACTTCGGTCAGTATCGTAATATTAATATGTAGTTCAATGTAAGATAATGAATTTTATTGGGAGATATGAATAATATTGAAGAAAGTATCTATATTTCAAGGGGATGTTGCGGGGATCGAACACGGGAAGCCCGTGCCAAGAACAAAACGGACTTTTATTTTTGCCCTAAAAATGCAGATTGGCAAATATTTGTATTAAAATATATTGCAAGGAACTATGATGTATTTGCTGGTGAAGGAGTGCTTTCAGTCAGACTGATTTTCAAAACGCCTGAAAAGAGTGAAGTGTCGCACTTGGTTGCCTAAGGTTTTCGGAAGCAATGCTTCGAAGAGTCGACTTGTATGTTCAAGAGCTGCATTTTTATATACAAGTTTGAAATGGAGGTATATAGTATCTTATGCCGCATTTACATGCGCGCCCGAGGCTATGCGAGCTAGCGCGAGATCGTGAATGTGTAAACTCGTCTAGTCACCCCTCGTGCACTCGCTCGCGAGCGGCGCTCACGGCGCTTTGGTAGCGGTTTTTTGAACACGAGTCAAAGGGATATGTGACGAGACGCGAGCGCAGCGCTTACACACAAGCTCCCAAATTGAACGGTCGTGGGCTTGCGCCGCTCTATATCAATTTTTGCTGCGCTACATCAGCTTATCCCCACTACATAATCATATAAACTTAATAAGCAAAGCGCTGATGCCACAGCAATTTCTAAATTTTTCATCTTTGCCGGTTGAGAGATGAGTATGCACGAGTGAGCTAGACGCGCATGTGTACGGTAGTTTGTGTCCAACACATGTAGTCCGCTCGCACACGAATTTTTGTCGCAAGCGCAAGGCGAGGCGAGGCGCAAGATGCGCATGTAAATGTTGCATAAGAGGTTTCGCGAAGCAAAATCTTGTGCACAAATGGCCCATAGACACAGTTTCCATAGTCATAAGGCAGTGTATGAATTAATCTGAACGCATGTAATCATTTTCAAAAAATCATTGGCTATTAAAACTTCACATGACCTAACTCATTCATAACTAAAGGTTATTGGCCGAAGATAACTATGTGAATAATTACAAAATAAGCATCTAAGCAACGCCTTTCGTCTGATCTTGTCGGTGTAGCCCTCTGGTGACTGACCAAAAACTGTGGTGATGCTCCCTCCATTCGCTGAATTCAAACGAACATTGCCAACCTTCAATTTTGACTTGATGCTTTCAAAGGCTTCGTATATTTTGATCACTGACTATAGTTGGCAATGTTGCTAAGCCGTAAACGAACAAAAATCTATTAGTTGCTCTCATGCACATATAAACCTTATTATGCTAGAGCGAGAACAAATCCCCAGCATTAAAATTTAACATCGGGATTAGAAAATCGTCGAACTTTGCCAACTGTTAATTTGGATCAACGCTGTTAATGGCTTCGCCCATTTTCACTGCTGAATTAGTCAATTGGCAATGTTAACCTGAACAGTGTCCCGACAAAGTGGGGTAGTTTTTTATACATAGGATTGACATAAGTCTGACAAATATCTACGCTTACCGGTGTATCCACAGATACTGTAGATTAATCATCGGGCAGCAGAATCTGTTCATCTCTTTTGTGCACGCACGCTTATCATTATGTTAGAAAGAGAACGACACGAAATTTATTAAGAAAAAATACTAATAAATTTTATGACTCGTCGTTTGGATCATCGTAATTTAATTTTATCTGTTATATTTTTACTTCCAAGGATAAACGAATTTTGCACGATGAAAGAAATCACATTCACTGCTTATTATATAAAATTTTAATTCATTTGATATTCTCGATTAGCTTGAATGACTTTTTGGAGGTATTATGGGTATGGAATCCATGAGATTCTTGCAGTTTTTAGCAGAATCGATGTACCGTTTGGACCATTTTTATAGATCCAATGAAAATGTTTGAATTTTAATTGTTTTTCACTCACACAACAGAATTGCAAAGTGAGAAATAGGTGCAAAGAGTTTATTCGAACAAAATTGTCCTTGGGACAACTGAACCAAATAGTAAAACCATCTTATCTTTCAGCAAAGTTTCGCCCCATGCCAAAATAGAGGTTAGAGACAGTAATTCAGGTAAGATATCTGGACATGTAAGTCATTGAAAACTGCGAGAAACTTGTGTCTTCAGCAACCAAACCCTCCAATGGGTTATTGAAGCAATCGAGAACATCATCCTTATTAAAATAATCAATAATATCTCTGTTTGAGTTCATGTAAACGTTTAACATACTTCAAAAATTGTTACTTGTATCCACATAATACGCACACTAATTTACATGCCAAAGTGTTCATTTATAAATTAAAAATTGACTGTTGAAACAACTTTTAAAAATGCGAAAATTTAGACAAATTGAAGGTGCCACCGAGTATACTAAATTACATGGGAAACCAAGAAAATTTAAGCCACGTTTCAATGTCTACATTCATAAAAAAGACCAATTCGCTCGCTAACTGCCCAAAGACATTACAAGAAATGTACTTGAAATAGGGATTTATTATCTTTAAGGCTTCATTATTGATCTTTTGTCATTGTTACAAAACCACTAGTTTTCGAACCAGTTGGAAAATAGGGAGGTTTAATTATACATCAGTTTAGAGTTTGCTACATTTATGAAATTGAAAATTATCACTGTTGTTCGAATGTCGTTATCCAGGATAGACTGCTGTCAGTCGTCTTGTTTTCTTGACTCAGAGACTTGTAAAGGATACATAATAACACTGCAAACCCTGGGTGCGTATAAGTGCAGCTGTGGGTTAACTCACGATGGACAAAGCGACTCGACAGATGGTCGAATATATCAAGGTTGTTTAAAAATGTTTAATGAAAAAATCGGCAGTCTGCATACATATCCTTTGGAAAAATAGATAAAATTGAAGCATCATCTCAGCAAACGTAAAATGTATGTTTTCCTCTGAATTGAAATCTTTTTCAATCGCAAAATACCAATGAAATAATTTTAAATTGTTCTCTTTTTTCATAGTATATCTTTCCAAATAACTCATACGAAAATGTTACTTGCATTCTTTTTTTCTTATGACTGCAGTGAGCTCGCCGCACCTGCCACACTATTTTATAAATGAACGAGTCTTGCACCTACTGATCGAACCCTTTCGAATTATTTTTTTAAAAATCCCTTTCTCCCTGCTGACACCACAGAATGCAGACGTGTGAATGCGTATTTTATTGTAAATTAAATGTCACGGTTTAAAAAAATAAAAAACTACTTTTTTTGTATTTCATTGTTTTACTCCTCTTGTAAGCTTATCATGGGATGCAACATATTAGGCAGTTTAATAATTACTACAGTTGCTCAATACAAAATCTTACCTCTGTCCTGTCCTCTCTTTAGTTATATAATTGACTATCAATTCTGATAGTTATAATTTGATCATTTTAGTTATGCTGTTCATTAATACTAGTTTTATTCTTATAAATGTGGTATCTTACATTGGAACTCTTTGGATGCTTTTTAAATTTCCTATTTTGTTAAATACTAATGTTCTGATTTTTTAATATGTTTTTAATTAGATTTTTATAGAAACTTCTTATATATTTTTTTGTGTAATTTCTACACCCAGATAAGGGTTATTGAAAATAACTTGAACTCCTTCGCACCCACAATACTAAGATGTGGAGATCGCAGCTCTAGATTTTTTTCTAGGAAAGTGTTGATTATTTTCCTGGAGGGCTCTTTAAGACATGAAACACAGATTTAGCTGACAGGCCATGAGCGCCAACTTTCACCGCCTGAAAGTAAACACGTTCCAGGTGACAGCATTCGCAAGATCATGGTATTCATTTAGTTTGTACTTGTGGTCTTTGGGGATATTTGATTCCTATTACAATAAGGGTGCCGTTCTGAGATAGGGAGTAAAGAGTTATATCTCAACAGAGAGCTGTGCATCCGAGATTTTCAGGGAAATGCTCCTGTTTGAAGCCTGAAGCTTTCTCGTTACAGGATTTTGGAGTGGTGTTTTTTTGCCTTTTGAACCGTACAAATCGTTTTAGGGGTTCGGAGAGTACTGTCAAACCCTTGTTGGCATGAGCCACCGAAAGGCTAATTACATTGCGAATAACAGCACGGCGGTAGGCGGACCGGCCTCCATCTAAGGCCGAATTACAGCCGGCTAACATGTTTAACTCTGCTAGGGGTATTGATTCCTAATAATCTCCTAATAATTCCTAATAATCTTACTTTATTTGGTCCTTTCCGTAATTGAATATATCTTAAAATTTTTCGTTCTAATAAAGTTAAAAAAGCAACTCTAATTAAAATAAAAACAATTAATAAAATTATTCC
>JAOPUG010000120.1:3655141-3666950 GCA_027564375.1 Micropterix facetella
TGCCAGAAGTCATATTTAAATTATAATGCCAGAAGATTATCTTTCGAATAAAGTAAATTTCATGTCAATTTAAAAAATCATCTTTGTTTTATTCCATTTCAAAGTTCTATACCTCTATAAAAAATCATCCTTTACATGCAGTAGTATATCCAAAGAAATAATAATATCCCTAGTGGGTTTCAGAATTGTACAATCCGTTCTTAATCTGAGTAGTAAGTACAAACGGAGCTGCCATAAAATTCACAGACCAAAGTTGGGCCCATCATAATAGTTACTATTGTTACACTTCTGGAGGTGAGCGGTGGACTCCGCCAGACTAACGATCGTCTGTGGTAGGTTTAGAACAGCTGTCTTGCCACATGTGAGCTAACAACTTACCCTTCGAAGCCATAGAGTTTGAGATGCAGAAATCGCGGTTTTAGATATTTTATCTACGAAAGAGATAATTATTTTCCTGTAGGGACCAAGATCCTTAAATAAGTGAAATAGAGATTTGACTGGGAGGCCACGAGCGCCAATTTCCACCGCGTGAAGGTGAACAGTGAACCCGTTCCAGATGATAGCATTTCCGAGATCATGGTATTTGTTCAATTTGTACTCATGGCCTTTTGGAATATTTGATTCCTATTGAACAGGTAATTCTACAATAAGGGCCATGTTCCACAAAAGGGAGTAGAGTTATATCTGGATGGAGGGTTATGCATCCAAATCTTTCAGGGAAATTATACTGTTTAGAGACCGAATCGACCTCCAGTATTGGATTTTCGTATTAAAGTGCTTGGATTGGATTAGAAACTCAAGGAGTTCAATCAAGGAGTCGGGTAGTCGGCATATGTGCTCCCTAAAATTTAACCAAACCTTCGATTTCAATACCTCAAGGTAACACACACAGCGATGAAGTAATTATACATCAAGTGTGCAGACGACCTTGTGTACGTTATCACTGAACATTTATTATTATTGAAGTACAGATTCCGAGCTTGCCAGTGCCAAATTAACAGCAGCGAGACAAGCTACTGAATACACTGGTCCATAGTTTTTTAACATGTTATTTACATATATTAAAGATATTTAAAATGAACATATTTTTTTAAAAAAAAATAAAAAGTTACGTATAGAAAATATATTTTATACCTTCGAAGAGTTATATATTTTACCACAGTCAATATTATTAAATAGTTAAACAATAACCTTTGGTTTCTACCCTAAAATATTATTAAATACCAAAGACTCAATAAAAATATTGAATAGTCCTTTGTTAGATAATTATAAGTGATTTATCTAGATATGACATATATATTGCAATTTATCTGATTTAAATACCTGAATACTTAATTAGATTTTAGATGTACAGTATGATTTTATGCCCTATACTTAAATGATACTTTTTTTTACATAATCATAAATTATTTTGTTCATAAATTATGTCAACATAGTGCTGAAAAACTTCCAGATGACATAAATATTTTTACATCATCAGCAAACATTAAACAATGAGCTAATGTAACAACTTAACTCAGAATATCCATGAATAAATGAATTCGAGCCTTAGCAGACTCCAAGTTCGAGCCTTAGCAGACTCCAAATAAAGCGATGTATAATTGGCATTCAAACCGACCATATTTAACTAATGGTTGCTGGTTTCCCAAGTACGATGGGAATAGTTTTAACAGCTTACCCGAGATTCCGACATCAGCTAGTTCACCAAAAACATATAGGTATAAAAACGAGAAGGCTCTCTTTTTAACATAGGTATCTAATGTTGATTTTTACTACTTATTTCTTATTGTTCATAGTTTTTGGCCTGTCCACATAGTATGATGCATGCTGTGCTTTTATTTGTTTGTTTGTCCGTCAGAAGACTTCCCGTGATCCGATATTAACCAAATTTGGTATGTAGCCATCCTGGATGACCCCAGGACTATTCAATCCGAGTCGTGCAGGTGTTGCTGCAGGTGCATCCTGGTTTACTTGGCCTGGAGAAAGGTTTGACCAATAGACAGAGCAAGCATAGCTTATATGGGCATTTTTGGAATCGTGGTGATGAAAGAAACTTGTTGGAATAGGTTTTAAGCCATTTTGGATAAGTCAGGGGTTACCAATAATGGGACGGGCCAAGGTTGCCGATGTATATCGCTACCTACTTTTCCTGTTATTATATTCCACTTTGTCTATAATCTTCTTCCATTTCACCCTATGCTGGGCCTTGGTTTTCCAGTTATTCACTCCAAGTGCATTTAGGTTTAAACCTCTGAATCAAGCCATCAGCAATTTTGGTCATTCGACTTTATGATGACTTTAGGTTTTCCACAAAGAACACATATCAACGGCTGTTCACTTTCCATTCATTCACATGCCCTAACCTAACCGCCTTAGCCTTCCGATTTTCAAGAATCTCACGACATGCATACCATTATATAGATTATACAGCCTTTCGTTTGATCGTCTTCTCCACACGGCACCGAAGGTCCTGCAGATTATTTTACGTTCATATATGTGTAGTGCAATTACGTCTGAAGCATAAGGCAATACTGGTTTTATGAATGTCTTGTAGAAGATTAATTTCATCTTTCCTTTGAGACTGGAGCTGTGAGATTCTTCACTTTTGTTGTCGCTGGTAATTAACGATCCGAGGTACATACATTTCTTAGTAGATTCAAAGGCGTTAGGACCAACAGCAAAGGTGGTGCTGGGTTCGCTGTTTCATGTATTTGGTTTTCTTCTGATTTATCTTCACGCCCATGCATTTTCCTGCTCTGTCCAACGCTAAACAGACTTCATTAAGAGCTTTAATGAAATTAATATCGTCAGCATTCGCCAGTAGTGTACTGACTTATTGACGATGGTGCAGATGCAGGTATTAACACCAGAGTTAAGTATCCCCTTCTTAAGTGCCAAAATAAAGAGGACGCATCTCTCTGTCGCAGCCCATTGAAAGAGTAAAAGGGTTCTGACAGGCCTACTGCACTGTTACGCGGCATTGGACGTTTTGCCATTAAAAGTTTCACCATTTTTACCAGTTTATTAGGTGTATTCAGGTCTTTCATAGTTCTGTAAAGCATTTCTATGTTAACTAATAGTAAAAATCGTTTCATTACCTTTGCTCCTCCTGTATCCGTGCACCAATACTTAGTTTGTCCATATCACTAGCCTTAATTGGACTATCTGGTGTTTTGATTGTTTTAACTACGATAGCCTTTGGTTCTGTCTGCACACTTCCAATCTGTGGATATTTTAAAGTATGTATCTAATAATGATAATAATAATGTTTTATTTGCAGTAATAATTAAAAAAACAAAATTACATAAAAAACCAATGAAACAAAACCATGCATGCTGTGCATCTGTCCATATGTTCGAAGACTTCCCATGGCCATCTTAACCAAATTTGGTAGGCAGCCTCCCTTAGTGACCCTTAGTACCATCAGGGGGCAGCAAATTTGATCCGAGTCTCGCAGGTGCTGCTACAGGTGCATCCTGGTTTACTTTGCCCTAAGGAGAATCTGACCAATAGGTAGAGCAAGCATAGTGTATATGGGTATTTTTGGAATTGACGAGACGAGAGAAATTTGTTGGAATAGATATTAAGCCATTTTGGATAACTCGACTGACGGGCCAAAGTTGCCGATGTATATCACTACTTTTCCTGTTTTTAATGATATACGCTGCAGTAGTTTATGAGAAAGTTATCGACGATCTCAAAATGATAAATGTCTACAAATCACCAAAATCAGCATAGCCCAGCAGAACACTGCCAGACATAAATGGACCAACAATAGTCTCTGGGGATTTTAATAACCAACATCCGAACTGGTGACACAGAAACACGGACATTTGGGAGGTGGCAATGCAACGGGCGAACCCGTCATCCCAGGAAGTTATAACGATATTGATTGTTCTTTCTCCCGTGGGTTGAGACGCAAAAACTTGCGGACAAAACAATCCACAAATCCAACTACACCACATAGCCCATAAGAGTCCAACACTTTACAGTGAGGCACTAGCAAGTGCCACCCAGTTGGGCGGTCCTCACTCCCTTACTGCCAGATTTAAATGGATTTCTCCATCCTCCAGTCTGATCATGGATTCGAGGTCGCTTGCGCAGTCTCTATCTGATGTAAGTGGCAATTCGTTACTCGAATTTATCGCGGATCCGAGGCGTTTATTGCCCGTCCAACTCACCCGGTATCGGATGGCCAACGGATCGTTTCTAAGGATAGTTGACATCGGGCCAACATCTACCCGCGTTTCCAGAGTCCCCTGGTTATTCATAATACATCCAGGTCCCAATGCTGTTGGTCAAATTCATAAAACGGCCAGGTCCAAATTCTGTTGAATGGTTCAGGCAACTCAATGTCTTATTAAACTCTGATTGACTGCCTACGGCCTTTAAAAAAATTACAGATCGTGGCCATACTAAAACCTGGGAAACCGAATGATGAAGTTAAAAGTTACCACCCCATAGCTCTACTGAGCATATCTATCAAGCTAATCGAAAGACTCCTGAGTAATCGTCTCACTCCACACCTGGAAAAATCATTTCCAGTGGAGAAACTGGATTTTGTTCAGGACGAAGCTGCTGTGACTAGCTCTTAGCCCTCACTTCCTACATAAAGAACGGTTACCAGAAAAACATGAAGACGGCGGCTCTTTTTGTCGATTTTTCGCCGGCATATGACACCACATGGCATTAGCTGCTCATCTTTAAATTCCTCAATGTCATCCCCTGTGCAACTTTAGGTACATTATTAGAGAATATGAGGACCGCTACTTTACTGTCCACATAGAACAGAAAAGCAGAATGTGACGTCTTAGTGATGGACTCCCCCAGGACTCAGTGTTGACACCCATCCCCTTCAATCTATACACCAGTGACCTCCCGCAACTATGACGAGAAAGTTTATTTACGCCGATGACATCGTATTTGCAGCTCAGACTGTAAACTTCGAAAATGGAGAGGAAAACTATCCAAAGATCTCGAATCGCTAAACCAGTACTTTTAAAACTGGCGTCTCCTCCCTAATCCCTCGAAAACCGAAACTTGATGTTTCCACCTGAATAGTTACAGAGCCAATGCGAATCTGGACATAAGCCGCAACGGGTTGAATATTAAAAATAACCCTAACCCTAAATACCGATGTTACCCTCGACCGCTCGCTGGCATACAAATCCTACCAAGAATAAGTAGCAGAAAACCTCATCCCACGTATTTCATCCTGAGTACCTCGTCCATTTAACTGGTGTATTCGGCTGCCGAGTATGCATTGCCCGTTTGGATTAACAGCACTCACGCTCGCAAAGCTGATGCTCAGCTTGACCGGACAATGCGCATTATCTCAGACACACTCGAAAGCACACCAAATGAATGATCGCTATGTGCTACATAGAACCTCTATATATTCGATGCTAGGCTGCTTTGCGCAGTGATTGGACAAAATGCAGTCAAAACCTGAATTTACCACTCCAACTTTAACTTCCACAATGGTAAAAAACGACTGAACTTGCAAAGTACTCAATGGGAATTAGCCGAATCACTTCTCGCCAATAGATTGGACACTGAAGCCGCCTGGCAGACAGAATGGACTAACTGCGGGGTGGGCTAAACATGGCCTCATCTCATCCGTGCACACCCTGGATTTGCCCGACTGCATTCGACTTGTGCCGGAGCGAATGGGTGACCCTAAACTGCATTCGCACAGGCCACGGTCAATGTGTCGGATTGCTCCACAAATGGGGTTAGAGAGATTCTCTCGCGTGCGACTGCGGCGCTACCATTCAGTGTCCCAGACACTCCTTCGACGGCAGCTACGCTGACATCCACCTTGCTTTTGGATTGTATGGGAGAGCTGCTGTGCAACTGTACCGATTGTATGAGAGAGCAGTCGAATTGGATCCTCTAAAACACTTGTAGTACTTTTCAACTTACTACTAGTTTTATAAAAAAAATCGGGCTTACCAGTGGATTTATGTTTGGTGGCACGATGGGCTTCCCTCCGCCCAATACGATGGATGGAGATTTCTCCAGAACTAGCGGAGGGGGCGCATTCTGTCCGCCGGTCTTCTTCGAAGCGAGACGTTCCAGGAACAATGAATAATCTGACTCCTCAGATTTCTACAATTCAATAAAAATAATTTTCAGATTACGGTTTTTAAAATAATCAATCAGTGTCAATTTATCAGTTGTCGTTGAAAAATCCTCTGAATGTATTGGAAAGCTTTCAAATGTGTATCAGCAAAATTCAGCAAATTTTAATAAAAAATCAGTAAACTAAAAAAAACTAGGAAATGTTTCTAAATTGTTTAGTGTCCTTCAACTCTTTGACTTTGAGATAACGAAAGAGTTTTAATGTTATTATTTCAATTT
Organism: Micropterix facetella; assembly: GCA_027564375.1. NCBI lineage: Eukaryota > Metazoa > Arthropoda > Insecta > Lepidoptera > Micropterigidae > Micropterix > Micropterix facetella. Next base: position 3,661,505 of record JAOPUG010000120.1, read on the forward strand.
GATTATTTTCATGCGAGGATTTCTCACTTCATAGAACATATTGCGGTATACCAGGTCTGTAAATATGAAACTGGGATTTTTGTATACACAATACACATTTATTGTATGAAAATTATGAAAACTATTTTATTCAAATTATTGTCCATTGGTTATATATAGTTATGGATGCCTCGCCAAAAAACATATGCTCATTTAAGACAAACCAATTATCAAGCCATTTTCGTAAATTTTCATAAGAAGTGAAGCGCTGCTTATCTAGTGCATGTCCCATTGATGCAAATAAGTGAAATTCAGACAAAGCCAAGTCTGGCGAGTAAGCCGTATGCGAAAGTATTTCCCAACTAAACGCCTCAATCGTTTCCTAGACCAGTTTTGCTGTGTGTAATGGTGCATTATGATGGAGAAATATTACTTTGTGTTGCCTTTTTTGATATTCTGGTCGGTTTTCATGCAATGCTCGATTCAAATCAATCATTTGTTGTCGATAGCGTTCAGTATTAACAGTTTTGCCAATTGTTAGCAACTCATAATAGATCACACCCTTTTAATCCCACCAAACACAGAGTATTGTCTTCCGTCCATAACGATTTGGCCTTGTAGTCTATGTCGATAATTCGCCTGGAGTTACCCATGACCTTTGACGCTTAGGATTCTAGAACTAGACCCACTTTTCATCACCAGTCCTAATTCGATGAAGAAATGACTTTATTTGTACCTGAAGAGAGCATTTCACAAGTGGTTTTTCGCTTTTCCTGTTGTCTTGCATTCAGTTCATGTGGAATCCATTTGCCCATCATCTGAATCTTTCCCATAGCTTTCGTGTACAATCTTTCCCATGCCTTTTCAACGTATGGAGATGGCTTCTCGTGTCACATTTAATTGATCCGCAAGTTGTTGTTGTGTTTGAGTATCATCCTCATCCAACAATGCTTGCAGTACACTGTCTTCAAACTTTTTCGGAGGGGTTCTTCGTTTCTTACGTCAAAATTGCCACTTTTGATTTTTTAAATTACTCAAAGCAACTGTGATTTACCAAGAGCGTGCTCACCGTAAGCTTAAACAAGCATTCGATGCGATTCTGCACCAGTTTTCTTCAAATGGTAACAGAAAATCAATGCTGACCGCAAATCGTAATTTTCAGGCACAAAAATCGACATGTTTATGGTCGACAAACAATTTTGGCATCTGAACTTCTATTTTTGCAAATTAAAAATCTATGTCTGATATCAACAAAGCAAATGACGTCAATGATGACACTTGGCGATAACAACATTGACAGCTAGCGCCATCTATGGGCAAATTCCGGTTTCATATTTACAGACCTGGTAAGTATTTATTTATATCGTACCTTGGGTCTTTGGCTATCTAATGACATGTAATTTATAGTACAATCATCTGTAATAATGGTGACGCATTGAAACCAACCTGAAACATATCCAATTCGTTGTTTGCAGACACTGTATCATGCTCATTCCGGTTCAGCTGCTCCAGCAGAGTGGATCTCTGTAGTTCCAAGAAAGGCACATTGAAGAACTTGTGCAACAGTCGGAGGCCAAAGCCATTTCTCATGGACGATTCCGCATAGCGAATGGAACCGCTTCTGTCAAATTCATTGACACCTTAGTGGTTTACATCTCTCACACAAATCGTTTACAGACATATCATAACTTGCGATAAGTAATTGCATAATCTCTATTTCACACCAAGGGGTTGTAAAACCTATACTACAGTAAAATACACTAGGGGAGGGGGTTGGAGATACAAAAATATTATATTGATGGAGGATTATTCAGTTAAAAAATGTATATTCAGTGTGCTCTATTGGAGTGGTTGGGTGTAGTGCTGGGCATTTCTGTATTTTTCAAAAGACGATGCTTCTGCTTCTGCTATTCTAGAGAAGCATGCTTCTTAAACTGCTACAAAAAGTGTCAGGCTTCTCAGACGCAATATGATAAAGTGCTTTCTTTTCACGAAAGCTGTGCGTGCTAAAAATATGCTTCAACACAAGGACAGAGAGGAACTGCGACTATAAAAGATGCTTATTTCGCAACACAGTAAACGCTATATTCAAATAAGAAAATATAAAACCGATTTATTATGTAAGGAAAAGTTTTATTTTATTGGAATAAAAAGACAAAAGAAAAAATATGTATCCATTATACACCGTTTTGGCATTAAGAGATGTTAACATGCTAACTTTAGAGATTTTTAGGCTCGTTCTACGTTTATCATTAATCTAATTGGAAGTAGAAAGACAATGAGGTTGTATTTATTAATGAATATTCCTTCGGCCACCGAAGTGGCCAAGTCTAGAAATCCTGCGCGAAAAATGTTAGTATGTATGATAACTCGAGTAAACTGTGTCCGATTTAGTAACAAAACCTCGCAGGATTGTAAGAAGACTTGGCCCCCTAAGGGGGGGGGGGGGAGTAAATTACTAGGTAGAAAATATTAAATTAATACTTAGATAAAGGTTTAAACATACGTATGAATAAAAAAAATATTTAATAATCTTCATATCTTATGAGTAATATAGGCAGAGGAATAACGAGAAAGAAAGGGCTTTATGAGTTTTATATTATGTAATAATTTGTAGTACATCGTAATAATTTGTGAGAATTTTATATGTCTCAATCAGGTCCCCTCGTTGTCTTCTTAGGTTAAGTAATTCCAAGCGATCTTTATATGTAATTCCTATTCTTCAGGCCCAATGGCATTTTGGTTGCCATTCGCGGCATCTTTTCCAGTACATTTACATCTTTGCATAATTAGGGGTTCCAGATCTCTTCAGAAAGCACCGTACAAACCCATAGAAAGGATGGAAGCGCTATCTTGGAAGTACTTCCGATTTTAAAAATGAAGTTACCGTTCCACCAGGCATCAAAATCGCCGATCCTTATAGCGACACCAAAGGCAGAGCGAGAAGGCACTTTACGACAGAGAGCCAGCAGGCAACACATAGCGACAGAGGCTGCTGCAGGAATTTCAGCAGCAGAGCGGATCAGGACGACCTACGGTCACTCTTTCATTATTTCCAGGGCTCTACGGCGACAAAGCAGTTTTTGGAGCAATTTCAAAAAAGCTACAGGCGCGCACTACGAATTAAATAAGCCGTGAAAAAACCATATAGAGATGTTCTGTAAACTGCTTAAAATACAAACCTCGACTGCTTAGCTGATGAAATAAACTGTTCGATCTCATGTTTGTGTACTTGTCTATGGTGATGCATGTCACAATGGTTTCCAAGAATAATCACCGGTATATCCGATGGTATAGAACCCAATTCTCTCTGGACATAATCAAAAGTCCTGCAAATTTAAAAAAAAATAATCGTTTAAATCTTATGCGAGTAAGATGCAGCTTATGCCCTTCAGGGCATAAGCTGCGTCAGAGATCCACAGGGACCGCACTATGAGATTAAACCAAACGAATGGCGACAAAACAAACCTTACCTATAATGCCGTTTTTTTGACACTTATATCCCAATTAAGACAAAGAAGAAAAAAAAACAAATTCAAATAATAATGAAGAAAAATGAATGTTTTTGGAACACCACAGCGTTTTAAGTACATTCAAAACCGTACAATAATTTTCTTCATTTAAATGTTGTGTATTACAATCCTCTTAGATTTTTCACCCCAAGATGACGACTCGAGCATATGCACAAAGCCGACCTCCGCTTCTTGTCTACCACTTGTAGTGATAAAATTAAAAATGGAGGTCGTATATGGAAACGGAAAGTAAAGACATCTAGCGCCGATTTGGAATTCTTCAATTATTTCATTTATGGTTTAACAAAATGTGCCTGCACCGGCTGTGATGCAAAAAAGAAACTACGAGGTAAACACAAAACTGATCTATAGTTATGGCCAATGCGCAGAGCCTAAGCTCCTCTGCCGCCCGAGGCGAGGAGCGATGTCTTCCACTACCGAGGCAGTCACCGAGGCCCACTCGGATGCTTATTTTATGCGCATACTCTAGAAAAAAGTCACACGGGGCTAGGGACTATCAACCACACAAAAATTTTGGAAAACTTTTTCTCTCAGAGCAATTAAAGCGGAAGAATATTTGGGATGTCATGGGATTTATCTCTGACGTATCATTTGAACCCCTTCCACACAGTAATTCCTCTTCATTGAGGGAGTGTCACAATGGATACCTGGTTGTTTACATTGTCAGTTCGGGTAGTTCTTTAAAACTACCCCAAACATCTTAATACATTATACATACATACAAGAAAATAATCATATGGCCAAAGCTTGACAAACCCTTGGGTTTTTCCCCTGCCCCAGTTTAAACAAATGTGCACATGCACCAAAAAGTAAATTTTGTTACACACTGACCACTTTGATGTTAGGTAACTTTGATTTAAGTTAGAATTCCAAATTGAAATCAATTTTAATTCTAAGTCACCTCGTTCCTCTTTCAAAATGAGCTCGAGCAGACTTCCGCTTTTTTCAGAATTTGGATAACATTTTACAGAGGAAAACAATCAACTCTGAAGAGGTAGCGTAAAACGCATTCAAAAAATTAATTGATTCCTGCCTTTTAGTTTCACTGCAGAGGCATTAATCTGTACGGTGTCTGAGCTCGCGTAGCTACCCAGATATTTGCCATGCTCTATCGGGACACTCTTCAGGTTAGTCAAATCCAATTAAAATAGCAAAACTATATTGATAATATGGGTCAATATAGCGCTCTGCTTAATCTACGCTAATATACAATGGTTACGTTCAGTAAACGAAGATAGTAAATCTAAAAAAATAGAGGTTTGACAAGTTATAATTAATTTTTGAGAGACTGTCGTACAATTGGTGTGTGTCAAAGCTACGAGTGAACCTGCCACCTCAGGATGTTTCAATGAACTTTATCACTATGTTACCCTAAGATGAATGCAGGGACTTGTAAACGAAGACAATCTACATACCCAATGTCCCCAACAGCCCGTGAGAGTGTTGGGTACGTAGATCGCACCCTCACTTCCAGATTTGGTCAGATTTCTCCGACCGTTTTCTGGTCTCAGGTCTGAAGTCCCTTGCGTGGCCTTTACTTTAGGATATCATCAATTCGTACCGAATTATTGCGGATCCGAGGCATCATTTACTCGGAAAATTTCACCCGACATCGGGTGGCCAACGGATCGTTTCTAAGGATAGACATTCTAAGGTATATATCTAACCCCGATCTATAGACCGCATATGTGACCTGACTCTCGTCAGTTGAGCTGGATATTCGTCAATTGATCAAGGCCAGTAAACCGACTCAATACATCAACCGTCCAGGGCCATCCGAGGTGTTCCCCCACATCCAGCTCATAGCGGGTTCACCAGGATAGTCCCTCTTTGGGGAGGCTACTGGATGGGTGTTGAGCCAAGAGTCAGGTCGACCAATGATAACGAGCTGGTCATCTGGCCCAAGCTGCACGACCCTATTAGGTCCCAAAGTC
>JAOPUG010000120.1:3702275-3712779 GCA_027564375.1 Micropterix facetella
TGTCAAAACAGATGGATTGACTCCAGGCGATATTTATAATTTTACGTGTCTCATCTCATCATTGCCGACAACTTTAATTTTTGGTATTTCTAGTGTTTATTCCATTTTTAGCTCTAAAAATGGAAAAAACTGTTTTTAAGGAACAATTTATATGGCAGGTACCCCAACCGTCGGTCGTACATACCCCAAAATCAACTGGGTCCTGCGCATTCGTCATAACTATTGATTGGCGAAAGAAATTTTTAAAACGGACGTAGTTTAAATGACACATCCAGACAGACAGGACATGTGAAACATCGAGAGAAAAGTCTTTTCGGACTAATTACATTAGTTACATTTTTCGCATAATATATTTATTTCTGAGACTGCAATTCCCGGAAATTGTTGACTGATTAACTGTATAATAAGATAAAACAAATATAAAAAGATATGTTGCACTGTTGACCGGTTCCCCGATGCGCAAGTGATGATTCAATGTTCTTATTTCTGTTAGTGATAAGCAATGACCCATTGGATGATAACATGGCCATGCTGGTGCCCACTCTCATTTCAAACTAATACACCATTCGAGTTACATTTTTATTGCTCACAGTAGCGATAAATATTGTAACCTTTCTCAAAAGTGAACAATAATTTTAAAAAAATAAAGAAATATAATGCCAAAGAGGTCATACTTACTGTAACAAACCATCCGAATTTATCGAAAGGAATAATCGGAATTTCGAGCGGTAGATTGGGTATATTGATTTGGCTAAGATTTTTTGCTAAATCCAAAATATAGTCTTCGTACCCATCAAACAGCAATTCTCTAGCTGTTTTGGTTACAAACATACTCTGTCCTTCCGCATTTAACAATGCATTTAACAGTGTTACAGCAAAAGATGCAGTTCCTTCTAGAGCATAACCGATAGACTGTGAAAAATGAATCATGATTATTTTTAAATTATATAAATAGATGTAAATGTGGATGTCACACTCACAGCTAAGACGACGTTAATGCTTGTTATTTCATCATCTAAGGTTCCATTGGACATTTCTTCTTCAAAGAACCAAGTCCTTTCCATGAAGTATCCCACGGTGTGATTGTCGTGCCATGTTTCATTCACCTGCGAAAGACAGTAATAAAATTGATATTCGGTGACTTCAACTGCAAAGCAATGAGAATTTTTCAGGCTCTGAGCAGGTGGATAGTGAAAAATGGTGAATTATCCATGGCCCCTACGAAAGGGAGGCTTCGGATTTTATATTCAATTTTAACTTCAGTTTATGCATAACATCTATATAGATATTGTAGAATTCAATTTGTAATACACAATTCTCTAATTAACAAAACATAAAATACCTAAACAGATTGTTAAATTAAAAATAGTCAATCAACTTAAACAATTAAATAGACAATCGAAGAAACAACAAATATCATAATCATAAGTATTAGAATAATAGACAGATAAAAATAGTAAATCGATTTAAAATAATCAAATTAAAGGCCGCAGTATGCGCAACGGGATAAAACAACGGCCGGCACAAGGACATAATGTTCATCGTTCTCAATGGGAACGTGGTCATAAAACAAACGTACAGTGACAGTGACGAGCAACAAACGTTTTAGTGATGTATCCCAGTATACTTTTAATAAGTAACAACACTACGCCGCGTCTAGAGCGACTGTGCATACGTGACGGGAACACAGACGGGGCGGGTCAAGTGCTGTGCGGGAAGGGCTAAATATCGTCGACAACAATCTTTTTTTTTAACTTGCCGTCCCGTCCTTGTTCACGTCGCGTATGTTTAGTTGCTATGTTTTTATATAAAATATGTTATGAAATTTTGCCATTCCGTGCGGTATGAGAAAAAATATGTTACGTATGCTGCAACCTTAAAAGGACCCTCTAAAATACAATGTAATACTTACGCCTTACAGAAAGTTCTTGGATTCTGATAAAGTAAAATACTTATAATGTTTATATTGTATTTACTATTTTTCAAAATATTCTCCCTAACAATTTATACACTTTTTCATTCTTTGATACCATAGGGAAAAGTAGCTGGCCTAATCTTCTTTAGAGGTCTCCTCAATGGCTTCTCGGCACGCTATCGCCGCTGCTTCCGGGGTTATGAACCGTATACATCGAAGTTTACCCTTAATTTTTGAAAACAAAAAGAAATCGCATGGTGCAAGGTCTGGACTGTATGAGGGATGCGATGCATGAGTTCCACATTTTAAGTTCTTCAAAAACGCAGTTGTCATCTTAGCGGAGCGGGCTCTGGAGGACTGCTCTGTTGCGAGGATGCTTTACCCAATTTTTTTCTAAAATACTGGGCGAGCAAATGGTAACGTACACATCTGCAGTGACTGTTCTTTGGCTTTCAAGTGAAATTGTTGTGTAATTCCAGTCTTGCTAAAAAAATAAGCAAACATCATTCGTTGTGTGCGTTGTTCTTTTTTGACTTTCGTCGGTAAATCCTCCAAAGGAAAGAGCCACTCCGCCGATTGACTCTTTCTTTCAGGTTTATAACAGTATACCCAGCTTTCGTTTGCTGTTACGATATCATATACTGCTAATGATTGCCTTCCGTCCTATTTTTTTATCATTTTATCACACCATTCTACACGCTGTCGTTTTTGAACTTCCGTTAACTCACGTTATATCCATCTCGAACAAGCTTCTGAACTTTCAGGTGTACGTGCACAAAATATTGCACTTAGCTCATGTCAATGTTCAATGTTGTACTAATTTGCTGACATGTATTTTTTTACACGGTTGAATTAGTTGTCGTACAGGATCAATGTTAGTTTCTGTTACCGCTGTCGCCGGCCGGCCTTAGCGCGAATCGTCATGGAGATGAATACGTCCACGCTTCAATTCATTATACCAGAAGTATACAGAGCTATCAGATGGGGCTTCATCACCAAATGCTAATTGACGTATTTGGCAACTTTCTTGTTGAATTAAACCACAGCGAAAATCGTATAAAGTCATACATCCAAAATTTTCTCGACTTAAATCTATCATTACTAGTGATGGGCCGAATATGGCTCGAACCGAATACGAACTTTGGCAGAACATTTGGTGAAAATTCAAAATTCGGCTGAAGTTCAGTTATTTTCACCGTACTTTCTCGGGAGCGATAAAATAGAGGATATTAAAAACTCTAGCAGTGACTATGAAGTTGTACAGACAGCATAGTCTTCCTCACAATCCAATAATGAATGCATACACAGAACATTCTGGAGCTGCTAAAAAGAACTGGCAGCAGCAAAACCACACAATATAGAAGAAACCAGAAGTTCAATTGCATTAGAACTAGATAGATATCTAAATGCTGTTTTTCTGCCTAAAGACCAATGTCCATATGGCTGGTGGGCTAATAATAAGAACAATCCCTTATATGAGTTTTTTGGCATTAATATTTTTACCGTCTCCTGGAAGCTCGGTATATTTTGAGAGACTTTTCTAAGAGGCAGGAAACCTATATGAACCAAAATGGAACCGACTCCTGCCAGATAACGCTGAATCCTTGGTTTTTTTAAATCATAACTTGCCTGCCCTTGGTAAATTTTAAATACCAATAGGTATAAGATTTAATTTTTATTTAATTCAAGAAAATTAAAAAACATAGTGGTTTTTAGAGATACCTAATTAATTCAATGCGTAGAAGTGAAATAATGTCAATGATTAAAAGAATGCTCATTTAATTTTAGTTTTTGATTTGATTTTATAAAAAGATTTAATTATTAAATTAGTAATAAACAATGGCAACAAACTAATAAGTAATAAATGACTGATTCTAAACTTATTTTACTGGTTTAATTTCTAGTATTTTGGTCAAAATTGTTGAGTTCTTGTACGGAACGTTCGGCATTTGAACCGAATTTCGGCCAAATACCAAAGTTCGGTTCAAATTGCCAAAATTTGGTTAAACCGAATGTGAAACGAATTTCGGCCCATCTCTAATTAAGACTACCGAAAAAGATACTCAAATGAGCAGAAATACTGTGGATACGCATTTTTAAAGAATCTTTCTTATTTAGATAATTCTTTAAAGAGAATACGCCATTTCAGGAAGTAAATACAAAATACATTCCGGATAGCATGAATAAACTAAAAAGGCAAAAAAAATCATTCGAAGGCAAGCCTTCTACTTCTACAAAAATTAATTAAACTTGCTTATAAAGCATACCCAGAGAAGTTAACTATCAAAAATATAAAGTACCAAAATCTAATGGATTTATGTATTCTGGGGTGATTCCTAAGGAATTCCATGATTTTTATAATAATCTACCAATAGAAAATGTTGCAGAAAAACAGATCAAGAAAAGGAAAAACGACTAAAGGAGACCAAGAACCAGAGAAAAGGTGCAGATACAGATGACCTTCCTCTTATAGCAATAAGAGCTAAGGTCCTACGCAGGAAAAGGAAGAAAAACTAATGTTTCAGAATCTGTGCCGTTTTCACAACATTTCAAATGTTGATGTCAAAACTACACTTGCCTAATGATGTTTAAAAAACAATAGAACATGTTTAAAACCTGTTTTTCTATAATAATTATATTGAAAAAAAGTTTTATTTGTAACAAAATATCCTATAAACTGTTAGAATAATTAATTACAAAATATAATTCCTTGGAAAGTAATTATATACGCCCTTTCGAATAACATAATGTCAATTCAATAATGCGATGTCCATGTCAGACAGAAAAGGGGTAAGTAGCGCTAAAGCCAAAACCGTAGAAAATGAAATTTCTTATTGTATGTAAATCAAGCAATTACGTATTGTAAAAAAATCCAAATAACTTATTGTAGAAGATATAAATATTATTGCATTAATAGATCCAAATTGCCACATTTTGAACCTTCGTTTTGTTCTCCTATATAAATGTAGTTACACCCTTTCTGATGGACGTCCTCGATATAGACCTGCCATCAGCCGTCGGCAGCTTTGCCGCAGGAACGAGGCCAGCTGGCTTCTTCGTGAAAGACCGCTAATCAGTCGGGCGATTAACATATCTGCTTTGTTTCCTCACCATTCAGAAGAACTCGGATAATGGATAGCCTTCAACTAGTCAGTCACGGCCGTTTCAATGTTCTGTAGTGTCTCAAAATGACCTCCTTTGAGGTGAATTTTCAATCATAGGAAGAGGAAATCACAAGGACTAAAGTCGAGTGAATAGGCGGCTGAAGAGCCATAGGCGTGTGTTTGGTTGCCAAAAACTCCTTAACTGAAATTGCTGTATGGCAAGGTGCATTGTCGTAATAATATGACTCCTTGCCTTCTGAAAAAATGTCTTATACCAACTAAAAACTAGGGCCCTTGACAAAACGCTGTCTCCATAGGCCTGCTAAAGTTTCTGTCGCAAAACCTGATAGCAGTTGTTGTCGCTCATCTTCAGAATGCAATAGAAAAAACCTGTTTAGAAAAACAATCGCTACGGACACCAAGTAACACTAGGGAGTTTAAACTTGTACTGAAAGCGCAAGCATCAATGTAGGCCTGCCTCCCACCAAACTGAAAACCACCAGTATTGCCAGATCGAACGCTACGCTCGCAATCCCATTACTTTATTTATACCCCTCGTATGTCTGATAAAACTTTGGACTGGGAAGTTTTTGATTGCCAAAACCTCCTTAATTGAAATTTCTGTGTGGCTAGTGCATTGCCGTAATGATTACTTGACTCTGTACCTTCTGATAATGCCTTAAACCACCTACAAACAAGGGCCCTTAGCAATACAACTTCTCCATATGCCTGCTAAATTTCTGTCGTAAAACCTGTTGTTGAAATTTTGTCACTCATTTTCGGAATGCACTAGAAATAATCTGTGTATGAAAATAATCGCTACGGACCACCGATGACTCTAGGGAGCTCAAACTCGTACTGAAGGTGTACGCATCAGATGTTGGCCAGCCTCCTCTCCAAACGGAAAGCCACCGCTGTTGCCAGATCGAACGCTATGCTAGCAGCCTTATTACTTTTTTACAAAACTCGTATACCCAGAAATATGTAGCAGCTTCCTGCACAAGCTCGCATCATGGTTTGTTATGTCTGTGATGGGAGGCTATGGTAAAGGATGATGCTTAGGGTTTTACAAACCTGCGATATTTGCATTACTCGAAGACACAATTGCGATATTACTACCGTTGGTGGTGGCACTGGATATAGCTATATTGATATTCACGGGAGCGTCTCCTAGGGTCGTGCCGACTGGATTCTCCGCCAAGTCAGCCTCTTGCGAGGCGGGCCGATCGATCGTACTTAATACTTGCGCTGCAAGCGACTGTTCTGAAGTATCTGCAGGCTGGACAGCATCACTGAAACACAAACAGGGCTGATAATGGTTACTCGCTAAAATATCAACAATCCAGATGTGGTCTATCGCCTTATGCTGTTTATTTTATTTTATTTGTTTATTCATAAATCAACTTAACAGAGTAACTTAAGACTTTTATATAATTTAGTTTAAATCAATTCACAAATAATATTACAATTTAAATCATGACAAAACTTATTAAGGAACTAAATTACTTAATCCAAAGCAAGAAATTAAACTAAATTATTAAATGATGTTTACTGTCTGGACGCTCAACTAAGCAAAGCTTGTGCTTGGGTGGATATCCTTCACATCTTATGATATTTTGGCGGCAATGAAGTACCGAACAAAGATGGCATACGAACCTGCGATATTAAAAAAGTAGGAGTGGAAATCAGCCTCACTTTAAGACACCTAGTTAATCTATTAAAATGGGAAAATTCCCGGATACACTAACTTCTATTATAAGACTAATCTAAAATAACAGGAAAAGTAGCAGTACACATTGGCAACTTTGGCCCATCCCACGATTGGTAACCCTTGACATCCATAATGACACGACACGATTCCAAAAACACCCAAAAATACCCATATGCTTGCTCTACATGATGGTCAGATACTCCTCCAGGCCAAGTAACCAAGGATACACCTGCAGCAGCACCCAAAATGGCTTAAAACCTATTCCAACAAGTTTCGTCACCTTGATTCCAAAAATACCCATATATGCTATGCTTGCTCTACCTATTGCTCAGATCCTCCTCCAGACTAGGTTAACCAGGATGCTCCTGCAGAACTCGAATCGAATTTGCTGCCACTTGGTGGTGCTTAGGGTCACCCAGGGAGGCTGCATACAAAATTTGGTAAAGATCGGACAACGGGAAGTCTTCAGACAGACCGACAAACAAACAAACAAACAAAAGCACAGCATGCATCAGACTATATGGCCTGTCCTACGTAATACTACGGATGGGCTAAAAAAGGAAGGTGCAACTCAAAGATGTGGCCTTGGGCTTGGGTGAATTTTATTTATGATGCCCGTATGGTTAAAATTAAAAAAAAACTGACTTTAATAACTTTTTGAGTATATACCTGTGTAAACCGTCAGGTAGAGGTGCTCCATCGACTCCTTCACTGGGTACAGCCGATTCGCCTTCCGTCCTGGATATCCGAATCGAACTTCCATTAACTGAAACAATACCCACCTTCAAAATCTTGATTTACATACAAAGAACTGAAACATTTGTGTTGACATATCGTCAACAAAGGGTGTCTTAAACCTTGTATTTGCCGGCAATGGTTACCTTATCAAATATCAATAGATATCAATATTATAATAAATCAGTAATATCAATACATAAGCATACCTTTGATAAAGTTAATATAATGTGTCCTGAATTAAAAGTATTTCCTATTTTTTTATTTATTTCTTCTAATAGTACAATTTCATTTGTGGTTAAAAAAGGAGAATTGTTGGATAGAAGTCGAAAGAATGTTTAAATCATTGTGACATTTTAGTTTGTCATATTAATTAGGCAGTTTAATGATCAGTTTCCAGAATTAAGGTGCTGACAGCACATACCGCCAGTACTAAAACATTATTATAATAATAATAAAATTGTTTATTGATATGTAGTATTACAAATTAGTACATTATTACAAAAATATATAAAACACTATATAGAACAGACAAAGAAAGAAGTACATGAAAATCACTTGTAGGTATATATTACCATACAGTCGTAGAAACCTAAAAACCTGGCTTGCCTAACTCTGAGAACAGCCAAAGTACAAAATTAAATAAAAACATCGAATTCTAAACACCTGTCAAAGCTTCAAATTTATGCCATTCAAGGCGTATAGCATAAGCGAAGTGCGAGCAAGAAGACATAACTTCTGTTTGTCTTGCTTCCTCTCGTAGGCACGAGTCGCACCATTCTCGCAGGACATTTCACATCAAAGCGCGGTGCAAGTGAGATTGCTCTATTGCCACTTTTGATTACTTGTCTACCTTCCTCTCGTTGGCTTTCATTGGACTTCTGATGAAGGCAAAGCTGTATTATAAATCTAACACAAATGTATACATGTAAATCAGTACGCATGGGCTCTTAGTATGAAACATTATGCTAAGCATTTATGCAATTTTAAATTGCCGAGAGTACAACTTTGCCAGGTTCAGGTCGAAATAGGTTGGTATGCATGTAGGCAGGACGGGCAGTGGCCATTTGCGTGTTGTTCAATTTACATAGTGTCCAGTCCAGTGTATTATTCTATGGCTAATATTACTCTCGTTATTCCCTATGATGGCTTAGATGCATTTATCATTTGTTTTCACATAGGTAAATTGAGTTTTTCTGTATATTTTGTTAATATTTTTCTTACAAGCAGCACATAGTCGCCACAATAATTACAGCACATGTCACCTCGCATCAATGACATTTATCAAAGCCATTGGGAATATGCTATTGTTGATAAGTTGCAATATAATTATATTTCTTAGAGACTGTATTTTTCCAGTGTGCAATTGAAAATAATCAACGCAAGAGCCCGTAAAATAAAGAATGTATGTATTTCATTAGTTGTTTTACAAAAATAAAATCCTCGATAGCCTGCCCAGCTGACCCAAAGCCCGCCAATACTATGGTATAACAATTGGTACATCCTCAGGGTACTGAGTATCTGATTTGCAAGATGCCTCGTTTTAATAATAGTCATGGTAAAGCCGCTTGCTTTGTTCACTTATAATTGTAGCTTTATAAGCTTTCCTAAAAGTGGAGAGACTATCTTCGGTGATGGCAGCACGATATGTGAAACTCTCTTCAAAGCTAGACCTTACATGGCGAGGGACAACAGCCTACATAAGGCCCTTACCGTTTCTTTACCATGCCAATTTTGAATATAAATATCCAGGCGAAGCATTTTGCAATACTTTATTGATATATGCAGCAAAGTGAAGTTTCTATATTCATTTTATATTTAAGATGGAGTTGGTGACGAGCAATGGGTTAACATGACTCCACGGTGGGTTGGAAAAATAGAATCTGCACCCTCTCCTCTTCTCTTTGTCCTCCCATATAGATTAGGGCCATAAACACAATTGCCGTAATCCAATATGGGAAGAATGAGAGAGTCGATGAGTCAGAGTCTGTACAGCGTATTGATGCGGGAGCAAAAACCATGAAATTATTTTTCTGACATAAGACTCAAACAACAATCCTTCAAGAGGTGAATGTTCGTTTCTCGGAATAATAAAGCGCAATGTGGTTTTGCTATGCTTAAGCCTAAGAAAGTCTAAGCTAAGTCTAGGAGACTGAAGCTGTAAATAATGAAAATAAATGTCAAGTATTCGTTAACGTCGCCGAACAATGCTATCTGATCCGGTGATAGAACCGTCTTTTCAAAATCGAGCTATGGAATATGATAAACCTTGAGCAGATTAATTTACAGATTATTCAAGAGGATGAATAGAAGATATTGAGTTCAAAAGATTAACTAGAAGAAAATGACTGAGACACAATGGCTACTCACTGTGGAACGTCCCCGAGGAGGACACGCGGCCGGCCAGTTGCATATCAGACGTATCGCATTCTGACGTTTCGGGATTGTCGGTGGTCGGCGTTTGGGTTGGCTGCTGTCCATCTTGGGAGTCCGCTGTGCTTGAGCTGATGAAATAAATTACAAAATCATACAATTACACTGCATTCCATACATCGGGAGGTAAGGTAGAAATAAGGCAGATACATTAGGTCCTACCTATAAAATTGCAGATGTACAAAGGAAATTCAGGATGAAACATTATGTATATAGTAGTAGTAGTAGTAGTAGTAAAATGAGCGGGGGGGCTTGGCTCCAGCCCTTGTTGTCACCTGGATCTATGAGATCTTTTGTCACTACCCACTGGGTAGTTGAGTCAGTGGTCTGCTAGAAGCCCGGTACTACTTACCAGTCCATACAGGTCACTGACCTTCAAGTTGTGCAGAAGGCTTGGTTCGAGAAAAGCTTGTCCCACTAAACTGTGCCTTTTCGCGGCAAGACCCGGACAACGGCCCACGATATGTATGCTGTCCTCTGGTTCTTCACCACATATCCGACAGTCTTTGCTCTCAGTCAAGTCAAAGTAGAAGAGATGCGCTCTAAGGGTCGTATGTCCAGTGAGGAGACCGATAGTTATTCTAAGGCTCTTCTTGCTCATGTCAA
>JAOPUG010000120.1:3767930-3781071 GCA_027564375.1 Micropterix facetella
GGCTGTTGCCTCTCTCCGACGATATTTAATATCACTTTCAACATCCTGCTGGAAAGCCTGACACAGTTCGACAAGAAATGGGGTTACCGCTTTAAAATGGACGGTCAGTATACCTCTCCATGCCTCGCTTTTGCCGACGACCTGACGTTCATAACCAGGAGCCCCAAGCAGCTTTCTCTGCTATTACAAAAAGTAGAGTTGTTCTGTGACTGGTCAGATTGTATAAAGTTGAAGCCCTCCAAATGTTTTTGCCTTGGACTAGCCCATATAGACACAACATTCACCTTCTATGACCCCAAATTGGTCTATAAGGGCTCCAATATCTGCCTTATGCCTGCCATAGATGATCAAATTTGTCATCCAATTTGCATGAGACTTGCAAATTGATCAAGTAAACTTAACAGTGTGTGGATGTTAATTGGCATGACAAGTGTACTTGAAGGCTCAATCGATTTTCGATTCTGACTACTTGATCAATCTATCGCGTCATGACGCCTGCCTACTTGAACGTGTGTGTCAAGTCGTCAGTTCACTCAGTTTTTTGTCGGCGGCAGACGCATTCAGCACGCACCGCGCGAAATAAACATGTCACAAAATACATCTTATTACCGCGAAGTTCTCGGAGATTTTATATCAATTTATAGAGATGAACCGTGTCTGTGGCAAAACAGTTTGCTTCTCATCAACCAGTTATGATACCACTCTGCACGATCTTTCCTTTTCTTTCTCTCCATGACGAGTAATAAGCTTACGATAGCTAATGCATCGTCATCTGACACCGGTGACGCCATGGTTTCAACTAACTTCTCATGCAAATTGGACCATTAAATTTGATCTTGTGTGACGTATATGGATGAACTGCAAATTGGATCAAGCCTTAAGTCTCATGCAAATTGGACGACAAACTTGATCGTCTATGGCAAGCATTATTGATCCAAATAAACATTTTAAATTCCTCGGCAGGAAAATCACCTATCAGGGTAAAGACCACTCTGCTGATCATGTAATAGAGCATTTCAGTAGTTGCCTGACAAAAATAAATGCCTTGCTAATTTCTGGCCCTAGAAAGGTTTGGATCTACGACAACTACCCAATCTCTCATTTGTCATGGCCCTTTCTCATTTATAATTTCACAAAAACCCAACTGTCCCAACTAGCTGCGCTGGTTAGTTAGCTTAAAATCTTGGTTGTTCTTGGTTCAAGTCCAAACACCACTGTGGGCTAGCTCTAAAACTGTCCTCTGCTTTATACCAACTCCAGAATAACCAAAACTGCGATTCTGTCCAATTCTAAGGATCCGGCAATAAAGAAACACGCAGCAAGTGGCCGTAGTGATCCAAATGATCTACAGGCCCGCGTAGACTTCCACAAAAGATTTCTTGTAGGAATCAGCCAGAATGGCACTGGTCTGGGGTATGGCAGTACAACCATGAGCGATGTGGATCTAAAAAAGTCCCTCCTGCGTAGAGATTACAACCGCAACAGTATGGCTCATGCCTTCAATGCCAAAATGACTGGACAACAGTAGGGGACTTTTGCGTTCCCCCTCCAATGCACTGGAAGATAATGTTGTATGATTAGACTCCAGAGATGCTGAAATTCAGACCCCAGTAACCTCGCTTGTTGGAGCTATTCAGAGGATAGTTCATGTTCTCTTTGTAGCAATACCCCTTGCACAGCTAGACATTTTGGCTAGCTGCAAGGCAGCTTTAGATCAAGGACGGTATACTTACCGCCATGACAAAGTCTTGCTGTTATTCACAAGGTAATTAGCCTTTCAGTAGCTCATGCCAACAAGGGTCTTATAGTCTCCTCCAAGCCACCAATACAGTTTGTGCAGGACGGCTCTAAAGGCAAAAAACATTCTACTACAAAACGTTTTTCAATAATAGAGAAGGCTTCAAATTGGATTCTGGAGGTTATTCGGTCTCCAAACAGTATAATCTCCCGGAAAGTCTCAGATGCACAACCCTCCGTCCAGATCCCCCTCCGACCCGATGGCCCTTATAGTAGAATTAACTGTTCCATGGGAATCAAATATCCCAAAAGACCACGAATAGAAATTAAATAAATATCATGATTTGCTAATGCCGTCACTCGGAATGACTTCACTGTTCACCTTCACACGGTGGAAGTAGGTGCTCGTGGCCTCCGAGCCATATCTCTATTTCACCTATGTAAGGATCTTGGTCTCTCCAGGAAAATATTTATGTCATTCCTAAAAAAATAAAAAACCGCAATTTCCGCATCTCAAATACTATGGCGTCGAAGGGGTAGTCAATGGGTGGTAAGGTGACGCTCACATGTGGCGAGACCAAGATCGAGTCTTAGACCTACCAAGTCCTAGACCTACCACAGCTGGTCGTTGGTCCTGAATCCACCGCTCACCCCCCAAAAGTGTAACAATAGTGTTATAATGGGCCTGACTCTGGTTGGTGAATTCCATGGCAGCTCCGTTTGTACTTACTTACTAGGCTCTTACAACTATTTTATCGCGTTTGGAGTTAATTTATAAAAACGAAAATTAGTATTAAAATTATCCCTTTTAACTTTGAACATTTTGTTTACACGAGACATGTGGCGGGTCACAAAAACCTTCGCCGATTCTAGTGTACATTTTAATCGGTGAGATCCTGCCTGTGAAGGATTAAACTATATCGCGTATTGTTGTTCCAAGAAGCAGAAAGCGGTGGCAAAACCGATGGCGGAAGAGAGCGGCGGCAGCGCGGTGAAGCGAGGCCGCGGCCGGCCGCGGAAGTATCCCGTGCAGCCCCTCGAGGAGCCTCCGTCGGCCGAGGAGACGGCGGTGCCCGAGAGTGAGGTCGTTCGCAAGGATTCCGGCGGAAGCCTGAGCGCGCACGATGTTGACTCTATCCACAATCAACTGAGCGCCAAAAGGGGTCGCGGCCGGCCTTCCAAGAAGGAGCTCGCGGAGCGGAAGCAGCTGAAGAGGAGCCTCCAGAAAGCGGAAGGCAGATCTGGCGATCAGCAGACGACGGACGATGACGCCGACACCGCCTATGAAGAGCTGGAGGATGCTCCGAGAAAAGAGTGAGTCTTTGATTTACTAATGAAGGAAGATATAGGCAGACCCCTCTCATTTCATAGTGGCAGTGTAAAACAGCCGGCGGGCAGCAGCGGACTCCCTGCATGCACTCCACTTCTAAAATTAAAGTATAAAGCGCCGCTAATACAATTCGAAAAATGATAATTTATTTTACCCACATGGCAGAATTTTCAGTATGCCCCACGATTGTAGGTCGACAGCTAAATGTTAACTGACTATTTATATTTCAGTGTTCCGGCGAAGCGCGGTAGAAAACCGAACCCCTTGCCCTGGGAAGAGTCAACGAACCGCAATAAGGAAGTTCCGTTTCCCCAGAGGATTGTAACTGACACGAGGAGACTTCCGCAGAGGATGAACTCCTCGTCAGGCGAAGAGTCAAAGCCCAAGCGGCAGACCGCCACCGGGTATTCTACCAAGCAGACACTCAACGAGGATCAAAAGATCATCGCCGAGCAGCGGAAGAGACTCGCCGATCCCCTCAATCTGGATGATCTCGGGATGGCTGCGAACAAAATCGAAACTACAGTGAGTTTAATTTTTCAACTACTTGGCTGCAGTCAGTGGTGTGTACAATACATTTCATCGTTGATACTGCTATATGTCATAAGTATAAAAAAAAATTCTTGGCGATTAATTATTATAATTACACAATTCAAACTCTCACCCATCCGCGGTCATATACTGTCATGTTTGGCGCCCACAGGATGGCTTGGGGTAATCAAGAGAAGATATCAGGCACCTGCACTCGCTCCGGTAGAGGCAATTACTAGAAGTACCTGGTGTTCATGCATTCATTTACATCATTCCTTCTCATATATATACATTCGCATTTCATTGGTATGCTCCTTGTCATACTCACACCATGTGCTGATTAATAAGCACTGCTTATGCAGCGATAGCGAGCAATGGGGTTTTGTGAATTCGCTGCGTCCCTGCCGCATCCTTTAAAAAAGAAACAGTGGATTTTATTGTCTTTTGTAGTCATTTCTCTGTTCCGTTATGATTTAAAATATTACAAAATAGTGTTTTTGTTTTTATTTTATTAGTCTATATTAATTCGGTGTACATTTTTAATGGACGTTGAAAAGGGGCAAATTTGGTCGATCTTAATTTTGAAGCATTAAAAATGGACTGCTATTTTTGAAGAGATGTAAATATATGCCCTTCCCATCCTCCATATATTATTATAATTTATTGTTAATTGACGGTGACTACATGATATAATTCTGCCAACATGTCTATATCTGTCACAATATCTACACCAATTCAGAAAAAATAGTCAAAGAAGTCATTAAAATTTATATTTAACAATTCCAATCATAAAATAATTAGGTGTGACTGTCGGAATGCACAATCGATTGACACAAATGTGTTCCAAATTTAATGTGTTGTCGATAACTGAATTCATAAAAGAAATGAGATGTGACTCAGAGTGAGGCACTACAGGGCACTTGTTTGCGGCCCATATGCCTGCGCCATCTTTAGCCGAACCGCAGACAACGCATTGGGTGCTCTGTACCTTCTGAGCCGCGTTTTCCAATGCTTCTCCTCTTCTATGGGGCCTAATGGGGTCATGCAGCTCAGACCAGATGACCAGCTCTATTATCATTAGTCGGCCCGACTTAGGTTTAACTCCCTACAGCAGCCTCCTAGAAGAGGGACTTCGTGAACCCGCTGTGCGGTGAATCTGGGGGAATACCTCAGACGGCCCTGGGTGTATGATGCGCTGGTCGGTTTACCACCCTGGGTTCATTCGGCAGATAGCCGAGCGGGAGTAGACATGTACCTTAAGATGTCTACTCCTTAGAAACGATCTGTTGGCCACCCAATCTCTGGTGATACTAGCTGAGTAAAGAACGCTTCTAATCCGCAAAAATTCGGTACAAACTGACGCTTTCTTACGGTAGAAGCCGACAATTTTATTGAGGTCCTTCGATTGCCCAAATTTCTTTTCATAATCGATTCCACTTTTCATAATCGAGTCCAATGCCTTTTCATAATCAATGAAAGTCGGTATGATGGGCTTTTTATACTCATTGCATTTTTCAACCAGGGTCTTTAGTATCTGCAGGTGGTCACAAGTGCTAAACCCTGACCGAAAGACAGCTTGTGCTCTTAGCTGATACGAGTCTAGCTTATATTGGAGCTTATTGATGATGATCCCCGTGAAAAGTTTATATAGGTGCAAGAGAAGACTGATCGGCCTATAGTTATCCAGCTTTCTGATGTCCCCTTTCTTCTTATGGTTTAATGTGGTAATGGCATTATTCCAACTTGCCAAAACTCTACTTTTCATGGACAAACTCTGTAAACAAATCCCTCTTTTCCAAGCAAAAGATTGTTAAATATTTTTGCAATTTCAGCAAAGGGCTCCTCAAATTACTACATTGGCGCCGAAGAGTCAATCATCGGAGACACTGCTCTCACCCTCAGGACAAACATTAATGAAGGTAATACTTTTACTCTAGTTAATTATTAATAATTGCACCCACCCAGGATTGCATAATATCATCTCTACATTTCAACTCTGGGTTCATCTTTGAGGAAGCGCTACAGTAAATGGAGCTAACAATAAGCAGTGTGGAAGAACTCCATTTCGTCATTTACAATGTTATAAGAGTATGTCACGAATATGGGTTGAGGCTGAACACCTCAGTGAAGTGACCGTAAACACACTGAATACGGCTGGAGGAAGCTGATCGCATTAATTACCTGGGCTGGTATTTGAGCGATAACTGCGATATGAGCAAGGAGATAAAATCTGCATCGAAATGCATTCTTTATGATGAATAACAGGAAAAGTAGTGATATACATTGGCAACTTTGGCCCGTTCCCTGATTGGTAATCCCTAACTTATCCGAAATGTCTAAAAACCTATTCCAATAAGTTTCTCTCGTCACCACATTTCCAAAAATACCCATATACGCTATGCTTGCTCTACCTATTGGTTAGATCCTCCTCCAGGCCAAGTAAACTAGGATACACCTGCAGCAGCACACAAATGGCTTAAAACCTATTCCAACAAGTTTCTCTCATTCCATGATTTCAAAAGTACCCATATACGCTATGCTTGCTCTACTTATTGGTCAGATCCTCCTCCAGGCCAAATAAACCAGGATCAGCACCCAAATGGCTTAAAACCTGTCACCCAGAGACACTGCATACCAAATTTGGTGAAGATCGGTCCACGGGAAGTCTTCAGACAAATGCACAGCATGTGCATTAGACTATATGGCCCGTCCAACATAATACTACGGACGGGCCAAAAAGGTTTTTTGCAAAAGAAACATCGACCTACACTTCTAGTCGCTACATATTCTCAATATTATTTTATGCATAGGATGGAAAGAGCAAGCTTGAATCCTTCGAAAACTAATATGTGATATTTTGTCCAGGTGCCTGCTTCAGTCATCAAGTCGCTTCCTCCTGGAGTTAAGCCACTGCCTCTTCCTCCGCATATGGCAAAACAAGCTACCACTGCTTCTCTGCCCAAAGGTAACACAACAATAACCCACTATCATTACTATCATTATCATATAATCATGATATAATAAACAGAAATAATTCTTATTCCTTTCATGAAGCATACTTTTCAATAAAATTATGAAATATCTTTATTTATCATCTTAAACAAGTTTAACATGAACAATCAGCGGATTTATTGTTTATCAACTAACAATTAATGTTTTACAGTCGACCAAGATTGTAGGAAAAGATAATATTGTGCCAATAGAGATTACGATCATGAATACCGAAATAAGAAAATATATTATAAATATGGCAAAAACTGATTTACCGCATGAAGTTTGTAGCACCCAATGTGTCGGTGATGTAGCAACCCCTGATTGTCCAGGGTAAACTAAAGTGCTATCAGCGATTATACGTTGTTGTTCTGCGGGTAGGCGGCAAACTGCTGCTGTTTCTATGCAGATTATAATGGTGGGAATGGGTTGTCGTGTGTAAATTTTGAAATTCCGCCATGGACACAATTCTCACTATATAATTTCACTTCTTGCGCTCAAACATTTTAACAAGATGGTTTGGAGTTCCTCTTATTTCAATGGCTTCCTCGATCATGCGAGGAAGTAAAATTGTTCTTTGGATAACACAATGGTATTTTTAAACTGCACCCAGTGGTTCGTTCTGCTATCCAATATGTGTTTGCAGATACATCTGCAAACACATATTGGATAGTTTTTGATTAGCGATCGTCTTCAATTTCATAAGAAGATATAGTTTAAATACAAAAACAAATATGTGTATGTACATTGAGAGTTCTGGAGCAGAGGTATTAAGCAACATCCATTAAAATGGAAAACTGCTTAGATAATAGCGGTCTATATTTTGATTAATAAATTATATATTTTTCACAAAATGTTTGGTCTTCAATTTCCTTTATATATTAGAGTAATTCCTTCATATGTAACCTATATTAATTGTTTTGTTTTTTGTCATATCAACAGAGGCTCTGAAGGCTGTCAACGCTGGACAGATCAGCGAAATGAAAATCGGTGATAGAGTGGTGAAGGTTCAAAAGGTGGTGATGACAAAGGCTGAGGTGGATGCCATGACTAAGAAGGGACTTCTCGAAATTAAGGTATCTCATCAAAGTAACCCTCGTGCAATTTATTATGTAAATAAGACATACAGTGTATTATATCAATGACAGACAGTTTTCATAGTGCGAAGTGTGTAGAATCCGTTCAGAGTAGATTGAAGTGCTGTCAGTGGTCGACCTCTGTTCTGTGAGTAGGCAACATACTGCATTTGTTACCATAAATCGACACCTTACATAAACGACTCGTGAGCATTGTGAAAAACTTAAAACTGGCTGAAGATGGAATTATGAAGAGATTTGACGTCAAGTCCCCGAGACAAATTTGCCCATTTTGGAGTGCCTTGCAGTGGCAAAAGGCAAACTGAGGTCTGAGGACCTCTCGATTAACCACGCTGACATGCTGCAATATCGCCTTACATCCTGCAACTTTCTATGGAGCGGCTATTATAATAAACGAATCGACAGAGTAGCCCTAATATATCCTACATCACTGATAGTTAGGGACTTATATGGAACTAGCCATCCAAACACACATCCAAAATTAAAACAATTCTCTGGCTTCGCTATGTCATCGACATCTTTGGTGATGTAGAAATGGTGAAAGAATTCCTGGGTTACCTCAACTCCATACATCCAATATGAGTTGGAAAAGGATGGCTCTCTGGCTTCTTTGGTTGTCGAAATCGCGAGGAAAAGTTACACACTCGGACATACAGTATATCAGAAGCACACATTTGCATGCCCAGTCACTCGATCATCCCTTCCATTGATTGTTATTGTTTATTCGCAGCAATTACTATAAACGTTAAAAATAAAAATAGTATGTTTTTTTACTACATAGAGACTACAAACAATGTAAATCATGTCCCTAATCCTCAGGTGACGTAGGCCTGATTTTCAGGACATACCGGTAATAGCATGTATATACAATTTATTGTATAAAAGTACTGAAATAAAATATAAATAAAAACTTGGCAGAGGAAAAACAAAGATTTGTCAAACTTCGGCCCATGTGATTATTTTCTTGTATGTATGTATAATATATAGATAGGATATTCAGTGTAGTCAACAACTACAACATAAGAGATCCATTGTGCTACTACTGTAATGACTCCCTCAATGAAAAGGAGTTACTGTCTGGAAGGCGTTCAAATGTTACATCAGGAGATTAATCTAATACCCAAACTCCCAAACATACACTGGGTACGCTGTGCCATCCGGAATTCGCCGCCCATCCCTGCTGTCTACGGATGGTCCCATTGAACTTACTAAAATCTTTATACTATGGTCTGAAGTTGCAAGCTACTCATCGAAGGGTCACAGAAGAACTTTGTGTCATCGGCAAAGTATCTGACTTGCAATGTAATGTCAGTGCGGCAATCGCTGTGGAAGATTTTGAATAATATAGGACCGAAGACCAAACCTCTATGGTTAAATATAAATGAAAAATTATTTGTTTGCAGGGTGGTCAGATGGTGATCAAACAGGGCTACAAGAAGGCGTTTCAAGCGAGCGAGATGAGATTGGCGGCGGCTAGAAGCGCCAGCGCTGCCGCCGCACAGCCTAGACCGCAACCTAGCAGAGTGGAACCACTCCCGGAGTGTCCTCTGCCCTCTTTGGAAGACATACTGCCCGTGGATACTGGTAAATAACTTATTTTGCTGTTCTTGGCTAATGGTGTTGAGTAATGGCAGAGTAGTCGTGAAGTTAAACACTCGCCTAAGAGGGTCGAGTGTCACCGCCCCAAGCAATAGTAACAGTAGAATTACACAAAAATGGGAGTCAACCTTGCCAGTGGCAGACTAAGGGAGACCAGGGGTGCGGAGGAGGCTGTCCGCTCCGGTGCCAAGTGGGTCAAAAATTACTGCACTGTACCATCATTTGTAACCTTTATCTAAAAGTTGCATATTTTTGTCTATGTGTTGATCTTTGCTTTAGCAGGTATCCAGGCCCTTATAGACAGCTATAAATACGACAAGTACATATGATAAACTTACGGTGCGAGTGATTGTCGGTTGTACTTGGGCTTTCTCTCGCGCTCCACTGACCGCATAGCCACACGCCTGTCTGATATTTTTGTGAATACCGAAGAATGAATGACGCAGTGGCCATGAAAAAATAAAGCAAGTCGCACTGCATTCGGGAGTTTGTCATCTAGGAATGAGAGGGAAGTTGAACCATGAGCCGCACTAGGTGCCAACTCATGGTTCAGCTCAGGCTGTCTCCCCGAAGAGGGATTAACCTGGAGAAGCCGAGTGCTAATCTGGGGAATACTGTGCTAAGCCGAGTGCTAATCTGGGCAGCCCCGGGTGTTTGATACACTCATCGGTATACCGGCGTTTGCTCAATCTGATTGCGTATGCTTTCTATAGTGCTGGGGTAGATATTTACCTTATTATGTCTCCTTAAAAATGATCCGTTAGCCACCCAATCTCAAATACCCAATAAGGGACACCTCAGACACCTTAGACAATAAGGGACACCTAAATTCGGTACGAATTGACGCTTACATAAGGTAGATGCCGCACAACCGACTTCGAACCTTGACTAGATGGGTGGATGGAGAAATTCATCTAAATCTGGGAGTAAGGGCGTGAGGAGAGCCCATTGGGTTTGAAAATTCCCATTGCCTCGCGGTAAGAGTTGGTCTCTTACGGGCAACGTTGGGTATGGGATTGTCTTCGTTCGCAATTCTTGCATTCAAAATAATCTTTGTTATAATGTCCCGGGCGGTGGGTTCGCACGTAGTATATGACACCACTCAACTATCCCATCTGGATGGGCTGGTGACTAATTTTAAATCTTGGTTGTCCTTAGCCAATCCGGCTAACTCCTCGACTCTTCAGACCCAACCACAATTTTGGGCTAGCTCTAAAACTGCCCTCTGTTCTATGCCAACTCCAGAATAACCAAAACTTCGCTTTTACCAATTCTAAGGATCCGGCAATATCGAAGCACGTACTAAGTAGCAAAAGTGAATCAAATGATCTACAAGCCAATGTAGACTCCCACAAAAAAAATCTTGCTGGAATCACCCAGAATGGCACTCGCCTGGGGAATGGCAATACAAGAGCGATGTAGACCTGAAGAAGTCACTCTTGCAAAGTGATTACTGCTGCAATCAGTCTAGCTCATGCGGTTGGCCTTCAATGCCAGAATGACTGGACAACAGTTGGGGACTTTCTTATTCCTCCTCCAATATCACTGGAAAATAATGTTGTATGACTGGACGATATGTGCTTGTGTCAGTGATGTGTGCTTTGTTTATTTTCGCCGAAAACGAAAACGATTGCATTTTCTGCATTTATGAGCTGCGAAAAACTGCAACCGTTATACAGCATATACTCCAAACCCCAGTAACCTTGATATTCAGAGGATAGTTCATGTCCCACTTGTAGCAATATCCCCTGCACAGATAAGTGTTTTGAGACGATAAATGTGTTTACATTGATCAGATTCTGAAAACTTTCAGTACCCGTGGCCAAAGTTGAAAATTCTCTTACTTTTTTATTGCAGTTAATAAAGAAGCAGCGCCGGTGGTGCAGCAGCCGTCGGAGGAGCCCCAGACGAGGGCGGAATCCCTGGTGGATACTTCGGAGCCGCTCCTCGATGACAATCCATAGCATCAGCGAAGAGCTGCAGAACCGTGGAACGATGAGCTCCTCTGTCAGTTTCTGCAGTTTCGCAAGTGAACGACGCATCAAGACAAAGAAAAAACGCGTCGCGCATGTGTAAATATAAGTTAAGACTGCGGTTGCGTAGGGTTTGGCGATTATTGTCGGTTCTTGTGGTCGTGGACCTCGACACGAGATTCTATGTGAAGATTTCATATTGAGGGTTCTTTTAATGTGTTTTTATGAGTCGTGTATGATACCAAATGTAGGCTACGACTGTTAAGTTGAATGGCGCATTGACAAAAATGTCTTTACACTTTTAATGTTATCACGATAAAGTAATTGCGGACGCCCCGGGCCAGGCCTCCTCGGGGGCGCTGCCTGTGACCGGGATCGTAGAACAGCCGCTGGACTGCTGAGACGTTGTGATTCTCCTAAGCCACACTCAACCCGGGACTCCACCACATTGCGCAACACTACTTTATCCACACTTACTGCCACTCTATTGCCACAAATAATGTCCAAGAGTTCCATCACTCCAATAACAACACAGAATTACTGTTTGAACGGAGAGCATGCTCGAGCGAGAAAACGATGGTTTAACAAACTACTTTTTCAAAATATCAAATACTATCTATGAAATATAATTTTTATTATGACTATTTCTGCAAGAAATCGTATGAAATCTGGGGCAACAGTCTGGTCTTACCTCTGCACTTTGAATAATTCAATTATTTATAATGAAACGTCATTTATACAAGTTGTTCTTATATAATTACATGAAAAGCAACCAGGTATTTTTTTATAAAAAAATATATGGTTGTAGATATTAAGAGATTGTCATTTATGTGACATTTTTATACATAAAAAAACTGAGTAAAAATCATCTACTTGCAATTTTTTTGGTTTAGTTTATTTCCGAGTAAAAGAGTTTTACTTTGGCCCACCAAGGGTGGGACAGTCCTAAAATCACGCAAAACATGTAACGAAGTTAAATTGTCAAAAAAGGCTTTTTTGACATTTCACATTTCTTAGAGTCCATCTAAACCAAAAAAAAATGTGGGGATGTTTCTATGCACGATAACTTGAGTAAACTACGTCCGTTTTGAAAATTTCTTTCGCCAATTGATAGTTACGGCCAATGCGCAGAGCACAGTTGATTTTGCGGTCTGTACGGCCTATGGTTGTGGTACATGCCATACAAATTGTCCTCATTAGATCTGTTTTTTGCATTTTTAGAGCTTAAAACGGAATAAACGATGGAAATAACAAAAATGAAAAGTTGTTGGCCATGATAAGACGCGTAAAATGAGGTACATGTTGCCTGGTGTCAATCTATCATATTGAACGGGCCACGATCAACCACACAAAGTTTATGAAGAGCTTGTTCTTTTAGAGCAATTAAAGCAGAAGAACATTTGGGACCTCACGAGATTCATCTCTGACGTAACATTTGAACCCCTTCCAGACAGTAACTTCCCTTCATTAAGCGGGTAATTACAGGAGTGGCACAATGGATTTCTTATGATTTACTTGTTCAGTTTGAGTAGTTGTTTTAGACTACGTCATCTAGAAAAATCTACTACTACTACTAGAAAAATCAAGATTTGGTGCATACGCGTTGACACACGCACTTCTCGCACACCCTACCACCCTAGTCACCACCTGTGTTGTGTTGTACTGTTGTACTTGTGGGATGTATAACGATTGAATGTAGTTTTGAGACTGCACAAAATGTAAAGCAAATACAAAATACAGACTACTGTCATGAAAAATAATTTAATTACAAACTTCAAACTGTTCCAGGATGATCAGTTGAAATTCAAACTGCAAACTAGTAGTTTGTAGTTAAACAACATAGTTCAACTACAAGTATTTAAAATACTGCCTAGCCCTATATA
>JAOPUG010000120.1:3926300-3940369 GCA_027564375.1 Micropterix facetella
TCTGAGTTGTTGACCTAGCGCTTTCCTTTTCGTGAATATATGCTTTCTCCACGTAAGACGTCTATCCAGGTACAGTCCGAGATATTTAGCGTCATTCGCTTGTGGTATTTGGATGCCATTTAATTTTACTGGTGGACATGTTTCCCTTCTCGTGGTGAAGGTCACTTGCACCGATTTCGTCTCATTCGCTTTGATTCGCCAATTCTTCAACCAGATTGAAATATTATCGAGACTCTTTTGTAACAGAAGCGAGGCTTCCTCAGGATTTTCATGCATGGCTAGTGCGGCTGTATCATCGGCGAATGTGCCCATCTCTACCTTCTCGGTTAATGGGAGGTCTGAAGTATACAGTAGATATAGTGTAGGGCCCATCACACTTCCCTGGGGTACTCCAGCATGGATTTTGTGCAGGTTAGTTGTGTTATCCCCTTGTCTTACAAAAAAGTGTCTATCTTTGAGGTAGGATTTTATGAGTAGATAATAGTTTATTGGGAGCATTGTCTTTACTTTATATAGTAGGCCCTTATGCCAAACACGGTCAAAAGCCTGTGATATGTCTAGAAAGGCTGCAGAACAGTATTTCTTCTGTTCAAAGGTAGAATTTATTTTTTCGACTAGCCTATGGACTTGCTCAATAGTTCCGTGTTGTCTTCTAAATCCGAACTGGTGATCAGGAAGTAGTTTATGTCGATCAATAATCGGAGATAATCTTTTTATGAAGAGAGTTTCCAGAACTTTAGAGGGAATCGGGAGGAGACTAATTGGGCGGTACGATTTGACGTCTTCTGGGCGCTTTCCCGGTTTAAGTATCATTATGATTTGCGCCACTTTCCACTGCGGTGGTACATATCCCCTCCATAGAATAGCGTTATACACTTCTGTTAGGAAGGTGATGCCTTCTTCGGGTAGTTCTTTCATTATTTTTCCTGTAATTAGGTCGTAACCTGGGGCTTTGTGTTGGTTTATTTTTTTTATTGCAGCTCTAACATCGCTTTTTCGTATTTTGTTGATAGGTTGATCTAGCTGGTGAGCTATCTGTAAGAAATCAGATACTCTTTCCGCTATTTCACTAGGTCCCTCGTTCGGGTTTGGTATGAAGACTCCATCCAGGTGTTTAGCAAATGTTTCAGCTTTCTCCATATCGCTTTTGGCCCATGTATTATCATTCTTGCGTACTGGTGGTTGCGATGGTATTGGTCTTTTGATTCTTTTTGTTGCCTTCCAAAGGGAGTAATCTGTTGCAGCCGACGTATCGAGGTTTCTGATGAACTTTTCAAATCCTTCATTTCGGAGATCACCTAGTAGTTTTTTGAGCTGCATAGAGATTGCATTAAGGCATGTCTTATCTGCGGGATATCTCGTATGCTGCCAGCGTTTCCTTGCCTGGCGTTTTTTCCCTAGAAGTTCCCTTACCGTTGCAGGGCACTGCTGTTTGGTAGTGTTTGTGTTTGTCGGCGTGGAACTCCATGCTGATTGCTGTATGCAATTGTTGAAGTGCTCTACTGCTTCTGTAATATTATCGTCGGTTCTTAGGGGAATTTTGTAGTTAAGCGAGGAAGCTACGAGATCCTGGAAGAGGTTCCAGTCAGTTTTATGATTGTGGAGCTTACATGGTCTAGCAGCAGGTAGTATGTTGTTATTTAACGTTATAATAACCGGCGAGTGGTCGGATGATAGTTCCAGGCTAGATTCACACTTCAGGTGAGTATTTGCTATGCCCTTGGTAACTCCGAAGTCTATTAGATCTGGATTTTTTTTTCTATCTGTGGGCCAGTACGTAGGTTCTCCGGATGAAACAATATTAAGTTTTAATTCTTCAATTGCGCTTAGTAGTTGCCGTCCTTTAGAGGTTATTAGCCGTGATCCCCAGAATGTATGCTTAGCATTATAATCTCCACCAGCAATGAATCTATGACCTAGCGATTTGAAGTATTCCTTGTAGATGTCACTTTTTATTTGGTGTTTGGGTGGGCTATATAAAGCCGATATGCTTAGTGGACCCTTCCAGTCCTCAATTATAATATTAGTCGCTTGTATCTCTTGTGTCTGGTACGATAGCACTTCATAATGTCTAATATTTTCTTTAATTAATATTGCTGATCCACCATGTGCAGTGCCATCTGGGTGCATAGTATGATAAAATTTATATCTAGGTATTTTGAAGTGACTTTTTTTAGTAAAGTGTGTTTCTGAGATTAGGAGTATATCGACGTGATGAATTTCCAAGAAGGATTTCACTTCTAGGGTGTGTTGTGACAGCCCATTGGCATTCCAAATGACTATTTTGAGGCCGAACTTTGCAGCTTTGTCATGAGGTTCACGAGGAGGTGTGTCGTTGTTGTCATTTGTTGGATTATTTTTTGGATCATTTCTATTAATGCATTATTAAGGTCCCCGGCTTGGTTTTCTGGTTGAGAATATGATTTGTCATTTACCGGTAGGTCTTGATTTCTCTCCTTATTTCTTGTGGATTGGGCATAAGTACGTTTACTCTGGAAACGGTTGGATTCACTGCGTGTCGTTTTATTTGGTTGAGTTGATTCACCCTGTGTTGTGGCTTCAGTCGGTTGGGGTTGTTGTCTATTCCTTAGCGGAGGGTATTTTGATTTTTGTAGTTCTTTGTAAACTGTGCATCCTTTGTAATTTGCTGGGTGGTTACCCTCACAAAGCACACATTTAACGTCATTAGATCTACCTATTCTTTCACAGTTGATTGATAGATGATTTCCAGCGCATTTTATACATTTGGGCTTGCGACGACAATATGTTTTAGTATGGCCATATTGCTGGCAGTTCGCACATTGTGGTATCTCGCGCTTAAACCGTGGCGGTTCGATGACGATTCGGCAGTTAAGCAAAAATTTTATGTCATAGATAGTTTTATTATCACAACTAGGTTTTATCTCCACTATGAAGATTGGCAGCGGTTTTTTTGTCGATCTTTGCTTGATATTCCATATGTTGTTAACGATATGACCAAGTTCACTTAATTCTCTCTTTATCTCCTCAGTATCCGTAGAGGGGTGCATGTTTTTTAGAACTACTTTAAAGTTTCTTTCTTGCTTCGGCTTGTAAGTATAGAATTCAGTGTCCTTTAGTTCTAGTTCCTTTACAATAGTAGAGGAAACTTCCTGAGTTTTCGGTTGGATTCTAACTTGTTCATTATGGAACACTTTAATGTCGTAATTTCCATTTGCATGGTAGTTAAGCAGCTGGATCAGTGGTTGTATGTTGCTGACTTTGTCTACGAAGATAGGTGGAGGTTTGGTTGGTTTTTCCTTAGATTCGGCAAGGGTTTGATGTTCATTATTTTCTTCTTGAGTTCCGAGTATTGAGAACCTATTAGAAGTCGATATGGGCTGCCCTAGCCAGTAGGCATTGAGTTTGGTCTGTTTCGGGTTTTTTGCTGTTTCGGGGCTTTCCAATTGTCTTTTTCCACCTGTAGCTACTGCAAGTTCTCCTTCATTATCATCAATTGTAATTGTATCGTTAGCGTTCGTTATGTCACTAAGAGAAGATGCGCGTGGTCGAGATATGAACAGGCCCTTATGAAGGACTTGCTGTGTCAGTATTTTTTGGTTTGGATCTTTATTGTAAATTTCTGTTTTATTCATGATTGTCCCACGAGTAGTAAATAATATCTAAAACTGCAATTTCCGCATCTTAAACAATACGGCTTTGAAGGGGAAGTGAATGAGGGTAAGAACTATTCACATGTGGCAAGACAGCTGTCCTAAACCTACCATAGCTGGTCGTTAGTCCGGCGTCCACCGCTCACCCCCTCGGAAGTGTAACAATAGTATTATGATGGGCCCGACTCGGGTCGGTGATTGCCATGGCAGCGCCGTTTGTACTTATTTTATATACTCTCTGCCTGTTATATAGAATTCTCGCGAACAGCATACTGCTTTATTTCACCGAACGGTTCACCGGTCTATGGTGCACGGCCATAAGTTATCCATCCCTGGTCACAGCAGCGACTTTTTCTCTAACTCTTGCTCCATGAAAGCTGCACGACTCTGGAGTGCTTTACCGAATGCCAGAACAGTCCTCAGCATCACCAGTCCTCCTCCTCCCTCTCCTTCCTTCCTTCCTTCTATATTTTTAGTTAATTCTATTAATTTGTTTTTATTTTATTATCTTCAATTTCTTTCTGGTTTTCAATTTATTTTATCATTATAATTTTTATTATGTGTAGCCAATGCAAAACTTGTGATATACAATTAAATGATAGGTTAGCTGATAGATATTGCCGCAAGGCAATAACCGCATCTTTTTTCTTGAAAATGAAGAGTTTTATTATTGTTATTATTATCGGGGATGAAATGAAAAGACCGATTTCATAATTTCTGCTAATTCAGTATTAAATTCAATTAACCCGTAAGTATTCTCGAGCGCACAGATGCACTATGTTATAAAAACTACCTCGGGACATTGTCTGGGTTAAATTAAAACTATTTTCAATGTACAGCCCCTTGCCATAGTATTAGAACTACCATGCATTTCAGTGTTGATTTACACTTTTCTATATCCCTAAACTTTTAAATAATGTTTTCGTTTTAGTATTTGTGACTGAATTATCTTGTCATGTATGTAAATAATAAAAATATTTAGGCACTATAATTATAAGAAACGCATCTTACCGCATGAAATAATAAAATCATTTACTTTTCATCAGAATTACATGTGTCTTCTTCACAGGGGAATGGTAGAGGGAAAATCACTTCTCATTAATGTTATTATATAAAACAACATTACAGGTTATGCAGTTCATATTATTTTTTGTATGCTTGTACATTTTTCTGTCTCAATTGCTATGGCATTGCTAAATCTGAATTTTGACACGAAGAAATATTTTTTCTTGTTTTTAATACTATTATTAAATTTTAATACTATGTTTTTAGTACTATTATTAATTCTGCGTAATTATTTTTAACTTAAATGTTATAAACGAGTATTCCCTCGGGTTTGGTGGTAACAATATTGCTAATTATCCTTTTATGCTGGGGCCACCCTAACGGCAAACGCTGTTGATTATCGCATAATTAGGGACGTTATCACAAGGATGTATGGCGTTTCCTCATTGAATTGATCGACTGAGCAAACGATAATCGATATTTTAACAGAGAAATACCGCCCTAGCCTGTTGTATTGAGTTAACAGCAGCGCCTATATTACGGCCCGTTACTTACCAACCTGTGCGCATTTGGTTTGCCCTTTTTTTTGTGAAATAATGGCTTCATTTCCTTGGAAATCCTGTTAGGTCTAGCATTATAAACGTACACAGGTACTGTTTATTTCCGCCCGGAGAGACTGTTGACCGACGATAACTACGGCTACATATTCCCTGGCTATGGTGTGGACAAATGAAAGATTGATTGAGTTTCCGGAAATACTTCAAATTGAACCATATTTATGGGATCTGCTATAATAAAGTTATAAAAATCATGGTAGCATAAAATACAGTGTAATAGCTTCTTGATTTGTGGAACGGGTGGCGTTAATTTGAGGAAAAATAACAACGTTTTTTATCGTGATAGTGGGCATCGACCTCGACCGTTAGTGTGACGTCAGCATTACAATAAAAAAACTCAATATTATGTTTTATTTGAATACTGACTAATTCTAGAACTGACATTCAATGGTAAATTAGTGAGACACCTGAAAGTAAGCACCATTCAAAAATTTGGGCTATTGAAAAGTATTTTTGTACTAAAATGTACGGTGGGTCTAATAATATGGCAAAGGACTGTACTTTTAGAAAATAAATAACAATTTTTTTTCCTAGGGAGCTTAGCTGAGCTATTTTTACAGCCATTTAAAATGTGTCAGATACATCCGCCCCATCCTATATAGCAAAACCATGTTCTGAAATAAACATATTTTTTAAGGTTATCGGTATTTCATTGTTTTTCTTTATTATTTTTGCCAGAATCTGCTGAAGAAGGCGACAGAGTTAGGACTGACGCCTCTCTTACAAGATGGAATTACAGTGGCCGTGTATCGGTTTCTTCATTGTCTCGCTCTTTTACCGCCAGAGTTTATGGAAGTCGGCCTCAACACCGTCAAAGATTTGATCTCCGAGCAGGGCTTGACTTCCATCTTTCAAGAGTTGATGGATTATTTCGATGATGTCTGGATGCAAGAGGTAATTAATGTTTGTCTGGATGCTTTGTTTTATAATTCTTTATTTGTAATCCGCACGTAAATAATTTAGCCGGTTTGATTTACAAATTTGATTGATGTACTTTTTAAATGTATAAATAATGATTTTGTACCTAATTTACATGTCTCTAGCAACATAAAACCTATTTTTATTAACAATGAATTGTTTTGTTAAAAAATGCATCAGATCAATTATTTATTTTTGTTAAAAATACAATATAAACATAATCTTTATATCAAAGCCAATGATGTTTTAAATTATAAACAATATATTATTAGGGAACAAAAAATATTCTCATAACACAAAGAATAACGCTTTTTTTTAATTTTTTTTTTTTTCAAATAACGCATGAGTATTGTTGCATCTAAAAATGTAGCTCCTTTCAGTCAGAGTAGGATAACACTAGTTCGTTACGGAGTTATTCACAAGTAAAAGAGGAAAAGGTATAGGCCGCTTGGGTACTCTCAGTACCCAGGGACAATCTACAGGTTTTTTGCATTGGGTACAGGTAGTACCCAGGGACACGCAAGGGGCTATAGCTGTTAAAAAATCAGTTAAATCGAAGAGAAGGAAACAAAAGAGTTTGGAAATCGAATGCAAATAAATTATCACGCTTATTATAATAGCCAATACCTTGTGATTCATTGTATGTCGCTTCATCATATTGGGAAAATATATGATACCGTGTGTCGACCAAAATTTTTTTTACTAGTATTGAAAGATTTATTACTGATTGAGACACGCTGAATCAAATAACAACAAAATAAATAATCTATATGACCGCTAAGATCTCCAAAACTTAGACCGATTTTGATAGTTTTTTTCCTAAATATAACTTGTCTACATATGTCTACTATAATCCATAGAAGATCTAAATCAATCCAGTAGTTCCAAAGTTAGGGACGAACAAAAGTCATACTAAACGGAAAAGAGGATAGCCAGCTC
Organism: Micropterix facetella; assembly: GCA_027564375.1. Classification (NCBI taxonomy): domain Eukaryota; kingdom Metazoa; phylum Arthropoda; class Insecta; order Lepidoptera; family Micropterigidae; genus Micropterix; species Micropterix facetella. The sequence goes on from JAOPUG010000120.1 coordinate 3,933,412, forward strand.
ACTGGCCCAAATTGATTTCTTGTTGGCCGATTACTAAATTCATGCGAGATGACATGCACTCTTGGTGGAGCTATTCTTTCGCACCAATCTAGATTGGATGGCATTAATATCAAAGGTCTCTCGGCATTTAAATACCCTGCTGTCTACCCAACCATATGCAAACAAATTTCTACCATTCAGCCGAGTGTCGAAATTGGACATCGAAGTTTTTATTGCTTTAATTTTTAAATGTATGGTTTTTGTTTTGTTCTTGGAATGGTATGGTATTAAGTTTTTTGTTATCAAACAATGTATTGGATTATGTATAGGCTGTAAGGTTGTTTGTAAAATTAAATTGAAAATGAAATGAAAATTAAACTTGGTTTCAGTTTGGACCAATGGAGTTTAGTGTATGTGATACACCGAAACATATCAATGATTATGGGGAAGTCTTCTTTTCTTCTCTACTAAAGAGGCAACGTGGGAGTACAACACCATCCATATGGAGTTTTACAAGTGAGTATATACCAGCGGTGTCGAATTTGTGGATACACATCGGATATGGATAATCTAAGTTTAATCCGTAGATACGGATACGGATCCTAAAACAAAACAATTAGTCTCCTCCACTGGTACAATATCCTACATGTGGTACATCACATTGTAATCTCCTAGTACAACTCTAACGTTTCATGTCAAAACACGTGAATGGACTTCCCGCTCTGTCATATTCAATTGGGTTATTTTATAGCTGTTGACTCTCCTCGACTATATTTATTATCACTTTTGATATACTTCTGGAAAGCCTGAGCCAGTTCGACAAAAAGTGGGGTTACCGTTTTAAAACAGTCAGCACACTTCGTCGTACCTCGTTTTACCTTTGACCTAATATTCATCACCAGGCGCTGAAGCAGCTTTCTGAATTACTACAGAAATTGGAGCTATTCTGTTACTGGTCAGCATCCATAAAAGTGGAGCCTTTTAAATGTGTTTGCCTTGGCCTCGCCGCCATTGACACAAAATTCACCTCATATGACCCAAAATTGGTCTATAAGGGCTTTAAATGTCTTTCATTAACCCCAATAGTCATTTTAAATTCCTCGGCTGGAAAATCACTTCTCAGAGCAAAGATGACTGCCGATCATGTAGTTGAAGATTTTAATAGATATTAAGTTTGCAATATGGCTATGGGTAAGTAATTATTTTTAAATCGACAAATACATGCAGTTTAATGTTTATGTCATCAAATACTTTAAATCGAAACTTTAAAATCAAAACTAACATCAAAAACTTTTATTGAATACATAATATTTTTAATAAAATGTCACTGCACTTGCATAGATAGACACATTGTCAACAAAATGTCAATGCATAGTCAATGCGCATTGTCTTCCTTCGTTCCTTTACTTTATGTTACCACATCCTTACATAAAACTATATGTACGACCACGTTTCAGACAAATTTTACACCAAAATATCAGTCAATCAGATATGAGAAATCTTTCAAAATAGACTGTTTTCGAACGCCTCAGACAAAATAATGGACCGGACTGTTATAATTATTAGACGGAGGTGCGGTGGTGGTATTTGCAACTTAAATAATTTGGACTGTTTCTATGTAAATCTGAGATCTTTTCAAGGGCCTGATGCCATTCACCCACCAGTTTGGATGTCGGCCTCTGTGAATCTCGGCTCTTTGAATGCTAGGAAGGTCCGACCTACTGACTTCATCTCTTTAATATCAGCTGCAGCTGGCAATATGGTGTATAGAAAGAAAATTGTTACTAAATAGGTTTTTGGTTTACTCTATTTTACCACATTTTACTCGCCTTCTTGTTTGTTTGTTCGGAACAAATTTTGCAATTGATTTTAAACTAACTTCCCGATATCCGATCATGCTGAAATTTTGGCACACACTTTTGGTTCTTATGGCAATACAATACAGTATATTCAATATTACGGTAGATCCAATATGGCGTCCACCTCAAAATAGTGAATTACATTTTCTTTACAACCCTCCTCGACATGGGTATCAAATGAAAGGGTATGACAAGTAGAATATCTACAGTAAGCCATGTGATGTCATGCTAAATCCACTGTGGTCGCTCGTTTTAAGGATGTGGCATATTAAAAAACCATGTTTAGGTTATAAGAGTTGTATAAACAGAATATTTGTATATAATGTCAAAATATATCGGTTTAAAAAAAAAACGCTATAGAAATGTTTCATTATTTACTTCGAGTGTTTTCGGTTACTGAAATAACTGATTTTATGAGTTTTTTTTATTATTTTTTTAATAAAAATTGATAATAAAATCCAGCTAAGCCCTAGGTTATAGGTTAGCTGATATTGTCGCAAGGCAGTAAGCTCGCCTATTTTCTAAAATAAAGTTATTTTCGTAATTATTATTATAACGTCCGGCGGGCTCGCCTGCAAGTTAAAACAATAAAACTACACCTATGTCTCTGGCGGCCATCAAATATTTATTTCTTCTCTGAAAACGGCAGTGATTTTTTTGGCGCTCGTTAGTCAGGAGCGCTCTTGTGCTCACACTGAACCTAGCCATAGTTATTTAATTTATTATGGCAACATCGTTGTTGTGACTTGTCTTTTTCGGAGGCGAATGATTTGACAGTTCTTCCGTTCTGTCGGGATTTCTTGATTTGTCGAAAGAGGCTCTAAAAACCTTTTGGGATGGGTTTAGCGACTGTGATTAATGACGAAGGCCATTTTCAAGGAGAAATGGCAGCAGCCGGGACCAAACTAGTCGTCGTGGACTTCACGGCGACCTGGTACGTAAGCTAACCTACGATTCCATTCACCTTCCTGTTTTTGTGGTAAAAGTTGTAAATATGGACAACCTTTCTGGTGTCTTTCATGAATGTTATAGATTAGTGTTATGCCTGGCTACCTTCCATTTTTCGTGATAAAAAGATGGTTTTTATGAACTTTTTGGGTGTGATAAAAAGCAGCCCTATTTCCAAATTGCTACGATGTAATACGAAAAGGTGATATTTCTACCATCGGTCTATTATTCTCGGTTGTAGTAACACTAGTATATCCTAGAAGTCTTGTTGAAAAAAATCACAGTACTAAATCGATTTACCCGCTCTCAGCTTGCTCTCTCCCAACTTCTCACAGGCGAATGACCGTTAAAAAAATCACAGTACTAAATCGATTTACCCGCTCTCAGCTCTGCTCTCTTCCAACTTCTCACAGGCGAATGGCTCCCCAGAGAGTTTTAAAAAAAGTGCGAACGACTGGAGAGGTTTAATACATCTTTTTCTAAAAGGGCAAATATAATGAATTTATTCTAAAATGTCAAATAAATGAAACGTTTTCTTCAGTCAGTAGAAACAAATAGGAGCAGCCAACATTTCCACAAAAAAATTGAAGTCAATATACCCCCCACCCAGAGGGTGTGCGTCATTTCCTGAGCTACTTTAGAAGTAGTTTTTTGTCAGTTTTTGCCGCTTATTTTAAGATGGACGTTGATGTATTTTTTTTTTGTTAAAGGTGCCCTCCGTGCCAACGCATAGCTCCTTTCTTCGAGCAACTACCAGCTAAGTTTCCGCGCGCCGTCTTCTTAAAAGTAGACGTCGACAAGTGCGCGGACACAGCCTCATCTCAGGGTGTAACTGCCATGCCTACGTTTATGTTCTTCAGGAACCGGGTAAGGATAAACAGAAATTGTCGAGAGCTGATTACGATCCATCAAAGAGCCATTCTGAATACTAGCGATTTTATTACTTTTGGCGGGTGAAAGTGAGTGTCGTTTTAAAAGCTATTCTGAACACTCTCACTGTTGCTATCGAAATGCAACAAAGACTGTTCACTAGCTTTCCTCTCACTGCCAAATTATTTCTAGACTACAGGAACAAATGATTAAAGGAGGTGCGTTAGGTTTATAATCTGTCAAAATTGATTAACACTCTGATATAACCTAGGTCAGTCTTTCCCATATGGTGGGTTGCGACCCGGCACCAGGCCACGGAAATAAAAGACCGAGATGCAATATTGTCTTCTTGTTGTCTAAACCAATCATATTCGTAAAATATTAAGTGGCGTGGCACGTCGTTCGGGCGTCGAGAGAAACACGACGTTCTCTACAGTGCAAACACCGCTGTTTGCGCTGTACAGATGTGTAATCGTCATGAGTCAGTCGACGGGCATTGTCTAAGACTCGTGAAGCTACCGCTGGGCAATTTCCCTTTAGCGGGGCTTTATATGAGCCGGGGCCATTGACCCAGCTTCTGAGTGTGGCGTCGCGGGGCTGAGCGCCCTGCAACAGGTATCCGGTGCTGCTGATGGGAGATGAATCGTCCCGCAGTTTTACGCTCCGCACCCAGCGTCCCGCCTGCACGGTTCCTCTCCGTCATCCGCTCGCTCAGTTTGACCTAAGCGGCCAGTAAAGAGTGTGTATTTCTGCAGTGATTAGTATTACCTACGACAGAACAGGCCCTAGGTTATAAAGGGGAGGCATAAAAATAACCAGGCCTGGGCAAAAATAGTTTGGGAAAAGCTGTCCTAGGTTATTTCATTTGGACATGGTCAGTATAATAGTTTAGAACGGTGGATATCCTACCTTTTGCTTATGCAAGTATGGAATCTGCTTAATCCTTAAATGCATAGAGGAATAATAGTTCCCACCGACACTTTTCATCGATTATTCGGTAAATGACAATATTTTTTCTTTTTACCACTTTTTTTAAAAATTATATTCATTGAAAAAATCTGAAAAACTATAAATTTTGTTATTATTTATATATCAGGGATACATCTGATTGCTTAGTTTAGTACATTATATAACTTAATATTCTAACTATATTTAAAATATTGTTGAATATTGAGGTAAATCATAATCAAGACCGAAACCCAATTTGGTTTAGTCGATCTCTAGTTATTAGCTCTATGAAATATATTACTTTTTTTATAATATTTAAAATTTCAACGAATATTTATCCGATTTTGTTGATATTTCATATATTTCATATGTGAACTATCGGATAAAAGTAAAACCCACCAAATACATTTCTAACAATATATTTATGGGAAATATTTCCCACCAAAGAAATAGATAATAATAACTACAAAATCGAAAACTAATATATATTCTCTATTCCATAAACAACTATAATTTTGATGATTTTGCCTTGATATCCATTGTTAAACCTGACATCTTTGCACCGAGCAACTATCTGAGGGCACGCCAACATAACTTGCTTACACAGTGCCTAGCGAAAATCATGAATGGCAAAGAGTCCTCACTAAGCAAGGCTACTGCTTTATTGAACAGTCTGGATGAGCACACATAAAATTGAATCTTTGACCATATTGTCATTTATCTTCGGCATCATTCATGCTCTTCTACTCCACTCCAGTCAGAATAATAAAATTGCGAACCTTTCCTATAAATCTACATTCTTTACGAGTTCCTGCTTTGTTCATAAAGTTAGACTATGAAACATAGCTTCCACCCAATATTATAGAAACGCACGGAAGATTTCTACATTCTAAGTATCTTAGAAAAGCTTTCAACCCTAGACTTCCTTTGTTACATTCCATGCTCCTGTTTGCCCATTTTGGAATTTCCTTAAATCTATTTTTACTATTTTTCGTAATTAATTTTTGTTTCATGAAGATTGGCTGTTAGAACCTTTTGTATGTTGGCATTTGCATTATCATAGGTCTGGCTGTATGTAGGATGATAGAGGCAAAGCAGCGCTTATTTCGACTTCTTCATACGGAATAATGTCAATGTGAGGTCAAAAACAAGATGGAAGCCAAGCCCCTCACGTTCTCTCAAACATTATATGAAGGATGTCCTTTTTCTATTTCTTTTTTGTATTTTCAGACGCGTATTGATAGACTGCAGGGTGCCGATCCCAATGCACTCGAAGAGAAAGTCAGACAACACTATGGTTCCGAAGATGCCGGGGAAGATGACAATGCTGTTGCTGGACATGTAAGTGCAAGTGCTGTAAATTGCATGTTCGTTGAGTATCTTGTGTATTTCGATAAGGTCAGTGGTATTACTAGGGTCTGCTGCACCCCCCGCCGAGGAGGTGAGTTACTGTCCCCTCCCCTCATCTCCATCCTCAAAGAAAATTCAGATTTTATACTCTGAAAATTACATAGGTACGATAAGTCAAACTGAAAGATCGTAGAATTAACTACTAAATAATGCAGTAAAAGGAAAAAAAAAGATTTTGAAAATAGAACTCTGCTTCTCAGCCATCATTAAAATTTAAAAACGTAGCAGAGGGCAAAACCCAAAGGTTTGCCAAACGTCGGCCCATATGATCCGAACTACCTGAACTGGGCACTAAAACCACGAGAGATCCATTGTGCCACTCCTGTAATGACACCCTTAATGAAGAGAAGTTACTATCTGAAAGGGGTTCAAATGTTACGACAGGCGCAAGCGGTGTATTGTCTGTCTGTCGGTGTAACATTTTACTTCCATTGAAACACTCTTCAGCAGTATTAAGATAATAATTCTATAGGGCGTTAGATTCTAGAACAGAAAATGAATCAATTTTCGATCACTATCTATCGGCTGCAATTCTAATCTGTTACGGGAATACAGCAGCTGCCGACCAGGCAAGCCACCGACACCGATATCTCCAAGTCTATTTTTTAGGTTGTACATATATTTTAATAATATCGGTAAAATCATCAAAGGGACGCAGAATATGGCGAAATAACCGCCACTGTTTCGCATTTTAGGTTAATCTATTTCAATATTTATTTTTTTTGTGTATGCGTGCACCTAAGAAATAATACTTTAAGCTTTAAACAAAACCGACCGGCAGAAAATACTCATATATCACAATACCGCTGGCGTTACAAACGATAAAATGTCCCATAAAAGGTTATAATCTTAAAACTACAACAAAAATATAATATTTCCTCTTGAGTTATCTACTAATCTCCAAAATGGTAACAATGCGCGCCTAAATGGACCGACATAAGGCG
>JAOPUG010000120.1:3961686-3972944 GCA_027564375.1 Micropterix facetella
TGCATTACATATATTATTATTTTTTATTATTTAATTATGTATGTTTCATTAATTTTTATTTTTTATATTACATTTATTTCATATTATTATATTAATTTTATTATATTGCATTCACTTATTTATTTATTATTAAGTTATGTATGCATTATTAATTTGACTATGTAGTATATAAATAGTTGCCACGCTCAGAAATTTAGTAAAACTACCTGAAATAGTTAACTGGAAGATATTAAGTATATAATAAGTTCACGATTTACATGCAAATGTTTTGTAAAGTGTGCAGTAAAGAAGTTTCATTCTTGCATTCATTCATTCCAAATCTTCATTCAAAACTTAGAAGCAATTATTTGCAAGTACAACAGCAAGCATGTAACCATGATTACCAATAAAGGCACTTGAACTTGGACACTTTAATATAATCAATAGATTTCATGTCATTTTATTTTTTTTTAAATATCAGAATGCCCATGCCTGTGACCTAAACGATTCTGCTCGAGTCTGCCCGAGTCCGCCCGTCTGCCCGAAGGCACGAGCCAAAGGCTAGTTATTAATTTAAGATGCATTGTTATGTACACACAAGAATGATTAATAAGCGCAGTCAAAGTAATTAGTCTAACTACATAAATTACCTTGCTTTTAATCTAAGAGTCGTTGACATAAAAAACATCACATGGTTTTTTTTCTTTTTTTGATTAAATCCTAGGCATCTATATGTACATATAATCAGAACGTAATGAGCGGTGTCTGCACTTAGAAGATTTTTTTTTTTAAACTTGAAAGACATCTTTTTGATTTTTCCTGTCTGTCTGTTTATTCCTCGATATCCTAAAAACTGTTAAACGGTTTTCGATACAGTGTTTACTTTGAGACATCCTAATGTTCTAGAAGAAAACTAAATTACTCCCCCCCCCCCCTTCCGACAGAAGTCTTACTATTCTGCAAGATTTTGTTACTATGCACGATAACTCAAATAAACTACATCCGATTTCAAAAAATCTTTCGGCAATCGGTAGTCATAGCCAATGCGAATTGGGGTATATAATACGACCTACGGTTCTTTTGTTTCAAGTCAGTTAAGTTAGCGGTTGCGGTCTCTCTTTCTCTCTCTGCACTATGCGTCTATAAGAGGTGTTTCATTGTATTTTGTACCTATTTTTTAAATTAATTAAATTCTATCGAGTGTCGGTCTTGTAAGTGATTAGAAATTAAGCCGAGATCGCTGCGGCCCGCGGCTGTGACTCGAGTCCACGCTTTTTGCGTCATCGCATGAGCGCCTGATACCGGCGCAACAGAAACCGAGCGGTTGTAGATATTGGCCGAAGTTTGATTTTCCCCCTACCAATTATATTATGTTGAAATACAGGTTGTTTATTTTTTAAATAGGATTGATAGAAGGGAAAACAAACAACCCAGTATAAAAACGTGTTGAAATTAAAGAATGATTTCATCGGAGATCTAGCTTTCTTATGAAAAGTAATTTAATATATTAGGATTCTCACGAAAGTTTATTTTGTTTTTAAACTCATATACATATTACTCATATACATCATAAATATGTTTTCCAATTTCCATGAAAATTGACGAAGTAGACGAATACGAATATCAGATTCGTATTCAGCCTCTCTGAATTAGTACATATAAAACTTAAGTTCATCATTAAATGGAATGTGTCGATACCACCCTCTAAGAATGTTCCCTTCTATTTCAAGGCTTATAGCTGCCGGTGAGCGTCTGTTTCGCCATGACCATCGACAAATCTTAGGGGCAGACCGTACGCCTGCTTTTTCGCGTATGATAAGCGAAAAAGCAAACGTACGCGTATTTTCTTTTTCTCGTATTTGTATTATGACACGTATGTGAAACGTAACGGTTCGGCGGCCGTAGTGTCCGCGGCAATCGTTCTGAGGAATCAGAAGCAGAATGAATTTTTTGATAGCACAGCCGTGTATAGGCAGTCATACGCGTATAAGCAAACGTACGCATATAAGCAGGCGTGGTTGAAGAATAAGGCCCATTGTGAACTGCAAGGCTATGAATTAGGACGAGCTGCTTCTCCCATTGCCAGCTGTATGTGTCTCCCGGGTCAGCAGATTCATGGACGTAGTCAAATTTTGGTTTCGGGAGGGTTTCCAAGGTTTCGGGGAGTGGGGGGGGGTCAATATTTATAATTATAAATATTATTCATGTCATTCATGTACCCTACAACGAACCACTCATAACAAACGGAACCGAACACTAAGTTACTATAAAACTTAATGATGGGCAGTAGGTTGGTAGGTATCCACCGCGTCGTCGATGCCCAGAGTTCAGCAGGAGTTGTTAAACAAAAAAACGCGTGTGCAATCCTAACAAATCATTTATCCCTGAAGTTTTTGGGCAGTGCATTTTTTGTTAATGAATGCAATACCTATTGTTCAGCAATAGCCAGCAACGGCTGCCTAAGCCCATCATAAAACAAATAAGTTTCGTCGCCTAAAAATTCTTGAGTGTTGGGCTCTGGCAAGTGCATACATGAAACATAAAATCTAAAAAGTTAAACAGTAGGACGACAGAGTTTCAAATTCATTAATATTTTACCATAATGTAATCAGATGCTCAGCTTTTAACTTATCAAAATAGTAATACATTTATTAGTTTCGGGGATTCTGGTTGGGTTTTGAACCCCCTATCCCTCTCCCCCCCCCCCACCCTCCCGGCTACGTCCATGAGCAGAACTACACTATTTTTGTTTTGGCTCAATAACATACCTCATATACATAAATATCGAATAATACAACCTTGTGACAACTCACAATTTTTTTTTAATCGACGAGAAAAATGTGACAGTGAAAGTTCGTTACTTAAATTATTACACTATCCATCTATAGGTAGTTCCTATAAAGGAAAATAAACGCAAAAATACTTAAATTTACTACTCATGTCAAATTTACCACTCATGTAATTCTATAAATTTACTACGAATGTCAAATTTACTACTCCACGTGAAGCGAAGCCACAGGAAGCAGCAGCTAGTCCTCCATAAAAAGACGGGTAGTGATTTATTTTGCAACTAGAAACTCGATTAATATTGGACATATAGGTATAAAAAACGAATTAAATTAAATGTGAATTATTATAACCATGCCAGCCATCTACAATTCATTAGTATTTTTGTCTGAATTACTTAGTTATTAGCAAATTAATTTTGTGTCGTTCTCTTTCTAACACAATGGTGTGTGGGTGCATGGAAGAAATGAGTATATTTTGTGTTATAGGTACACTGCTGCCAGATTACTATTGCTAATTGACAACTTTAGCGATTAATAGTATGAATCCATTACCCTCAAAATTTCACGGTTGGCAACGTCAGATGATGTTTTCAAGGCCGGCTCATACTATAATACCAGGGACGTGTTCTCTCTCTAGCATAATGAGGTTTAAATGTGCATAAAGACACGTATAAATTCCGTAAACACAACTTATTCTTTCGGCTATTCAAAAATATGAAGCCTTAAAATTGAAGGTTGGCAACGTTCGTCTACTTTCGGCAGGGAGAAGGGAAATCAGCACCAATACGTTAGGTGACGTTTGTCAGCAGGGGGACGATGAGCTGACAATGTACGACAAAGGTGTCGCTCAGATGCTTATTTCCTCCTGCATCGTCGTACGCAACGCTCTCCCAATAGAGCTAAGGATTCCCTAAAATTCGTCGGTATGGTAAAAGCCCGGGTATAGGTGCGATTATACGCGCAGATATACACATTCATCTGCCTATGATGATACCGACATTGGTGATTAGGTGTACTATCTCGAGCGATTCTACTGGGCGATCGATTTTTTTGTACAGTTCACTTCAAGAAGAGTTCGATATCTTGTTTCGATCGGCAAAATGATGAGTTTGATTTTTAAGATGGATGGATGAAGGGTGATCGTTCTACTTGGCACTGTCAGGAGCGATCGATTTTTTCATACAGTTCTTTTCAAGGGAGTTCGATATCTTGTTTCGGTCGTCAAAAAGATGAGCTTGGTTTTTGAGATGGATGGGTGAAGATTTCACCATTAAGGGAGGATCGACAATTATACTCGATTTTGAACATTCATAGAAAATTAAATTGCACGCTATATTATATATTTTGTTTCGATCGGCGAACGCATAAGGGCGGTCGTTCACAGGTGACAAACGAACTCCCAAAAAACCTACATAGCGCAGTCCGGAGCGATCGATTTTTTCGTACAGTTCGCTTCAAGAAGAGTTCGATATAAATAAATTGAGTTCTCAGCAAAAAATAAAAAAAATATTCAAAATTGTTAATGTTAGCTCACATCTATAGTATAAGGTTATGCTTTAGAAAAAAATATGTTTGAATAACCCTGTTATTCTAAAGTCTGAAGGTATAAACTTATTACTATTTTCAACTTATAAATGAGCAATAAAAATATTTTGTATCGCACGGGGAAATTGATTCTAGGCGCAGTTTGTTGATTCATTCATAGGTTTAGTTTATAATTAGTTTTAATAAAATATGTATTTTATAATAAAATATATATATTTTAAAATAATATTTTAGATGAGTAAATTAGGTATATTTAAAAAAGAAATAAAAGTATATAGGTATTAAATAAATGACAATAACAAATTTATAATACCTACATACACATGGGATTACCGTATTGAACGAAGCTCCTTCCACGTCTTTTCAGTTTCACATTACCTAATATTTTTAATTAGGTAGGTATGTATAGATAAGCTTTATTATTTGGTAGGTAAGGTAGGTATTTTGATATATCTACATTGAAGCAAGTGAAAGCGGTCTGAGTTTGATGACCTGTATTCCACAATTCAAATACTGGGATTTGGTACTATATCTCGAGCTGTTGGTTTTGCAGCTCAGCATCAGAAAAGGATACTTTAAAGGCTATTTAGATTCTCTAAGAAAAATCCCACCGTGGTTTTTCGTATTGGATCATGTGAATTACTCTAGATGACTATCGGTACATCTCCAAGATTTGTCAAAACACATCTGGAAATATTTTAAAAAATTGAAAGCCGCAATTCGTCGCAAGGAAGACTGATTGGCTCTTGTCTGGGATAGCACTGGACCAATCTCACGAGCAAATGAACGCCCTCTAAAAAGGAGACGGAAGGCGGTAAGAAAAAATAAGTACATAACTAGGAACACCTGTCGTTGCTCTGCAATAATACCAAATATTATATATTTCTCACCGGTATTAATGGAATTACTAAAAACGCAGTCTCATTGCGCAAACGGCTGATAGCTGGAGTTGAATTAGCGGCCATGATTGAAGTGTTTGAAACAGAGGTTCTACAAACCGAATCTGTAAAAAGCACAAGTAATGATAATTATCATCACTCCGATACTGCTGCCAACCAAAAACGGTTTATCTCCAACGTAAAATTACTAGAAGCGACTATTCAACACATTGGCAATCCTTTTCTCAAAGAGTAATTGGAGCTCTATAATATTGACTCCAAGGTCGTCGCTCTCCCGAAGTACTAAAAACAGTTTCCAATAAAGAAAAATGTGGCGAAGAGCAGTACCTAATTTTGTAAAGAAAGATTGAACGGCGGAAAAAGTTTGCTTAAGTCGATTAAATTAACTAAATATGCTCTATTTAGTACTCGTTAAAAAATAAATGAGATCAAAAAACAAGCAGAAATTGGTGGGTATAAAAACGACTGCAGTCTGTTCAACAAATTATACATAGCTACATACGAGCACAGAACAGGGAACATAGGTTCATTTTTTGCTCGCGAAAATCAGGCTAATCCTCCATCATTATCGGCTATGAGAAAATATGATCAGGAACCAAATCGGGCCTTTTAAAATGCCTTCCAACCTTTGTGGCACAGCTACAGAGGCGAGTCTACCCTCAGTGACGGCCAAAGTTTTAGATAGATCTGCTGTGCTCCACATATTAAGTCCTGGACCCAGTCCTGGACACAAAACCTTTCTCGACTATGCTGAGATAGTATTCATACCTTTCATGCACAGAGAACTTGCCACTGTCTCGCGGTTAGATTTAGTTTGGGACCGGTATGACACAGACATTATCAAATACGCGACAAGAGAGAGAAACGTACAAAGAACACGAGTCACCTCTAATAATAAAATTCCCAAGGGTGGGCCAAATTATCTCAGAGACAATACTAATAAAGAGGACTTATTCCATTTCTTATTTCTCCAATAACATGCTTTCGAATATGCAATTGACAACGAACTTTACGTCACTTACGGACCGACGGTTCTCAGCATCAGCAACAGAGATAAACAAGCCCTAGAACCATGCAACCATGATGAAGCTGATACGCGCATAATGGTCCACTTTGCCGATGTTTTAGCCAAAGAATATTAAACAATCAATTGAATACAGTGGACACCGACGTTGTTTAATAAAAAGTGCGTCCCAATTTTCACAACATGGTGAACATTGCCACAGGAAGAAATCATCAATTCCTCTCGTGCCATGCTATTGCAGTTTCACTATGTAACTTGAATACTGTTCACTAGGTAATTATTACATTATTATAACTGGCTACTTACGTATATTTTGTTCTCTTAGGACTAGAAAAATCAGAAGCTTTGCCTCTCTTCCACACATTTTCGGGTTGCGAAAAGGGAAGAAAACTGCTTCTGAAACCTATAGTGTATATCCAGATGTTACCAAAAGCTTCAAATACGCCAAAAGAGGAGATTTTGAGCAGGCATTGCCATTATTAGAAAAAATGACAATATGACAAGTAAGACTACATCTTAATTCCTTTTGATGTGATTTAAGTATTTTTTGTTATGCATCAATAATAAATAATTAAAATGTTTGTTCTTTTAGATCAGGCACAAGCATAACAGTAAATGATTGCAACAAATTTTTATTTATAAAAATGGACCGACAGATAGAAAACCTGCCACCAACCAAAGACGCACTGCACCAACATATTATTCGGGCAATATATCAGGGAGGATATGTGTGGGGTAAAAGTTTACCACCCAACCAAGAACTGCCAAGTCCTGTTGATTGGGGTTGGATAAAGCACAATGGCCTCTGGGAGCCGATATGGATTAGTCTACCGGCGGCAGTCGCTGCTGGCCTGGAATTAATTAGATACAGATGCAAACAAAAATTCACAACACAAAGCAATTGCACGAAACGAAATATGAGGTGCACTGAGCGATGTGGATGCAGCGGAAATTGTTAGTAAAATGTTCATATTTATTTTATTTATTTTACAACATCATAAATTAATAAAGCCTTACAAGTAGTTATGAAAAAAAAACAATTTGATTACCTTTAGAAGTACAACTAAAACTAATAAAATACCGAATTATAACCAAAATACGAACTCTAGTCTAACAGCTACTAGTAACGCTCTTATTGCGCAGCTCCGCCGCTTGACACAAAATATTTTTTTGTACACATTTATTAGTTAAATATCGTAATAAAGTTAATACCTGCAGTTTCTACAATAACAAGGCCATTCATATATTGTTTTTCCAAAGCATAACCTTATAGTATAAATGTGAGCTACGATTATAAATATATTTTTTTAAATTTTGTTTAGAACCCAATTTTGATGTATGGAAGAGTGGAAATTTTGTTTTAGAAATTGATTCCCCGACCTCGAATTATACGAAAAAGATACCAAACTTGGTATAGTTACTTAATGTAAGCAGATATCAAGCTCGCAGTGAGGGACGGCGGGTGGATTTTCCTCCCCCTCCCCTGCCCCCTGCCAGGTGGCTCCTCGTGGCTCCCGGGCTAAATCAACTTAGAACACCCCTAGGTTGTGCAAAGCGGCATCCTTCGTTAAAGATTTTTAAGGTGGATCGCACTAACTTCCCCACTATAAACTAGTCCGTTAGGACTCACAGATAAGATAGATGAAATACATATAATACAGATAACACAAGATAGATGAAAAGTTTATAAACGAACGTATATACTCGATAGGTATAAACTTTCATAATAATATGTGCTATGTTATGTGCACTAGTTGACGTATAACCAAGAATTGATAATCACACAAGCAAGCAAAAAGCTAGCCAGAAATTAAGCAAAAACGGCCAAATGTTCTCAAGATAATATTTTTTTTCGCCACAATAATAATATTTTATATGTGTGCAATTAATGCTTTTAAACGTCTATTACTTTTGAAAAAAAACCTATTGTTTATTTTATTTTAATATTTAGGTGAAATATAAAAAATCGCAAGTATATAACCACTTTCGTTACCTTACCTATTTTCTGTTCTTTTCTTAAGCTCTTCTTTATATTTCATGTGTCATCTTGGACTGCACAACAAATTTATACTGCCGTCTATTCAACGCAATTGAAGAAGAAAAAATGATTAAAAAAGTATATCATGACAATAATAGTAGGTACTAAGAAAGTGGCTTCTGGTTTTTTTTGCGGTTCTTTTCAGGGGTGAAACTCATAGAATCCGTTGGAAAAAATAAAATAATGTATTATTATGGTATATTAACTTTCGGTATGTGTATGCAGTGTATATTTATTTAATTTAATTTAATTTCCATTAAGTCACTTTATGAAATAAATATTTTTGTTGGACATTTGCACATATCAGTTTCGCCTCCACAGAAAATTAATAGTTTTATTATTATACTAGTTGGCTGTTGCGCGCCTGAGGCGCACGTCAAACATATCGAATATCGAATGTTATCCCCCACCCCCACGCTGCCGTCACTCCCGCCACTATACAGCGTCTACGGAGTTACGCATTACGGGATCAGTCAGTGAGTCAGTGATGAGAGTAACTATTTAATCTGATTACTAAAAAATGCCTTTGTACTGTACGGCATCTAGCGATAAAATCTAGTTTACGCAATTATATGATGATCACAAGATTGCTCAGAGACGCATTCTGTAAAATTCAAATAACGAAAATGCTCGCCAACCTCGGCAGCGAAGAAAAAGATAAAAAGTAGTCATCTTCGGAGCTCGATACCGTGAATCACACGAAGGAAAAAAACATAATATTCTGTATTCAGTATAATTCCTAGCCTAAGGAAATATTTCAAAGGAATATTTATGATAGGTCGTATGTGAGTTAAAATGCCAGAAGTCATGAATAAAATGCATTATTTTCCAATTAGATGGAGATACAAAGAAGCTTGAATTACCTAAGTACTGCGTATACGAGGAAGTCGACCACAGAGATGACACTCGCTGCATTATAATAGCCTACTATTGTAGTAATATGCGTAGGTAACCATAAGTTTACCTAATTATTTCTTCGTACCTACAATACACAGAAAATAATAATATCTAGATTATATTGTTTCGTTTTAAGGCGACGATGCATGTAAATTTCGACGATCACATTTTTTGGCTATTTTTGAACCGTACTGTAGTGAATTAACTGATGTTGTTAGCCAACTGCAAAAATATGTAACTCGCGATACCTTTCTTAAGTAACCAGCAATTCTACATTTAAAAAAAAAGAAAGGGAAATTTAGAAAAATGTGGGTTAATTATAGCTATACGGGAAATTGTCATTTTAGAGTATTTTTTGAAACATCGCTCACACTAAACAGCAGGACCATTAAGGTTAAAACGGATATTAAGGCATTTTAACAATTGTTTTAAGTACTTATATGACTATCGCAGAATTTAAAAAAAATATTTTTTTTTTAAATTAAATTTTTTCTTGATAAAAATAAAGCTTTATTTCATATGTATTCACTCTTAAATATGATTTATTGTTGTATTTTTTTATTTTGTTATTTTTTACATAAACTATAATATATTTGTATAACTTGAAGTACCATCGATATTTTTTCAGATGAAATAATAGTGTCTTTTAAATAAAATATTTTCGACAGCACGTTTTTATTAATGTTCTCATGCAAATACGCTAAGCCGTCTTCGTTCGGCGCATTTGTATGGGATGTTCTTATAAGATTTGTATTAGATTTTTGTACATACATCGTCGCCTTAAAGAATCGTCTTGTAGGATTATAAAAGAGTCAGGCCGAGGATAATAAAAATGGACTTTGTCCCATTACTTTGGCTCTAGCTGCCTCAATAAATGAATGTCTGACTTATGAACTCACTATCAATGCCAAGTCAAGCAACGGCTTGGGGAAGAAATCTGAAAGAGGAATGGTGACATTTGTTTTAGATACGGCTGGATATTTTTACAATTTGTCATATACACGAATCTTTAAAAAATATATTTTTCGTCATGTGATATTTTGAGCTGAATAAAGGAAATAAGGTTGTTCAAGTTGTAAATATTGTCTTCAAAACTTATACATAATTGTTATATTATTACATCAAACTTCTATATCCTATAATTATTGGATACCTTTCACTTCTATACCCTTCAAACTTCTATAATTGTTATATTATTACATCAATAGATATTATTACGTCAAACTTTGAAGATGATATACAATTTGCTACTAAAACCCGAAGAATAAAACCAACGACTGCCAAATCAATATAATATTTTTAGAGGATAGCCTCTTAAGATTAAAATAATTTTAAATTACGATACTAAAGGTTTATAAACAGTCTCACCACTATAATTCGTGTTAGATACATAACATTACAAAATAAATAAAATAACTATTTGTCAAAATATATTCAAAAATGACTAAAATACTAACGTAATTCAGAAAATACCCACTAAAAAATGTCATTTGTGACTCTTTTTAGTGGGTTCAAATATCAATTAAATTGTCATTAAATAAAAATAATAATGTGTTTTAAATTTTAATATAAATTACAATGATTATCGGAGTGAAAATAAAATAGTCATAATAACAGTATGTATCGGTCAATAAAGTGACCGACACATAACTACTGTTATTATGTATCGGTCAATAAAGTGACCGATACATACTGTTATTATGTATCGGTCATAAGTAAAAATTGCTTTTTACTTATGACCGATTTGAAAATGGAACTCTTTGGCAGTGGAATACATTTACTTTTTATACGTCCATCCTTTTGTTTTTTCTTTGTGCTTGCGTATTTACCTATCTTATGTGTCTATCATCTTGCTTCTTTTAATTTTATGCTTCTATCCTCCTTGATGTTTGGTTTACCTAACGATGGATTTAATTAAAGAAAAATTTCGTCTTTTCGCGCCCTCACCTCTTCTCTGGGAGCTTCTCTCTTGGTGTTAGACGAGCCCGTCCTGTCCACCATTCTTTTGCATGCCTCTCCCTGGATTTTGAAAGTGATCTTTCCAAATCCCAGGGTGGCTCTGAGGTCTTTCTCGCGAAGAGCTTCAA
>JAOPUG010000120.1:4004313-4015648 GCA_027564375.1 Micropterix facetella
TGTGTGTGTGTGTGTGTGTGTGGTTCCGATGTCGCCAACTATTGACATGCAAAACACACTACCACTCGCATTACACCCTAGATGTCTATATTGCATGGTTGTGGTTTATCACGAAAACAATATTTGCTTCCTAAAGTGTATATTCTATAATAAGAGCCTGTTTTATATATGGGTCACTTTCCCCAGATCTTCTTGTACAAATTGCATATCCTAATAAACCTACAAATATGTTAAGTGAAGTTTGCTCGGCATATGTAAGTGTAATCCTCATAAACAAACGATAAATTAGAGACTTGTATAGGTAGCACAAAATCTTAAATTTTGATTTGGGGTGCTCTGATTTTACGGACGTATTCCTAATCTCGAACTAATCCACCTAAAATAAGAAATAAACAAAAAACGGCGGCATTTGGCTCAGTAGACACCACAATGACAAACAAGCCATGTAATTATCATTAATATTTAATCGCTCTTTTAAGCGACTATTATTTTGAGAACATTGATAGTTTTTGTAATTGACAAAGTAATTACACCACATCTTTTATTACCATAGACTATATAAACATTACAAGGTTATAAGGCTATATTGTATATTAAAAAAAGTATAAGAACAGGGAAGTTATTCGTATTGATAAGAATTTTGCATGTTATGAGGCCGTTATAACTGGTTCCAAAACACTATAATTATCTAGACATCACATACCTAACTAATACTTTAATAACCAGCAAACCCACATGCACTTATTACATCCATTTCCCAAAAATACTTAATTTTATTCCTGAATATACGTTTTCTTCTGATATTATGTTCTTTTCATTTTCATTTACAAGGTAATTTGGATCTTTAAATATCGACCTAAAGAAAGAACCCCGTGGATGACAGGAGAGTAAAATTGATGATGATAATGATTAGGGCGACGATGTATGTAAAAACCTTATACAAATCTCATAAGAACACAAATGCGTTGAACGAAGACGGCTCGACAGATGTGTATAAGAAAATTAATAAAAACGTGCTTTATAAAATATTATTTTCAAAATATACTAATATTGTATTTGAGGAAAATACTGCAAGTCTGATGAATATAATTTATGTAAAAAACATGAAAATTAAAAAAACATACGACAATAAGTAATATCTAATAATGAATGTAAATGAAACTCTAATTATTATTTTAAAAAATTATTAAGAAAAACCTATATTTTAAAATTCCTCGATAGTCATGTATTTTATGAATATTGTTAAAATACCTTACTATTTATTGAGCTTCTTCATCCTGCTGTTTAGTGTGTAAAATTGGTTCAAAAAATACCCTTATAGCTCCCAAATTAAATGTTTTTTTCTCAAATTTTTTTTTTGAAAAATCTGAAATAGATATGTACTTAAGAAAGGTACCCTTAGTTAGATACTATTTTTCAGTTGGCTAACATCATAAGTTAGTTCACTACGACACGGTTCAATAATTGCAAAAATGTAATCGTCGAAATTTACTTACATCGTCGCCATAAGGGCGGTAGTAAAAGCGGATTCGTCGCAAGCCCATGGATGAGCTAGCAGTAGCTTTCAATATAAGTAACAATATAATATTGAGTCATTTTCGTAAAATATGCAAAGTAAAGAATCACGAAAAGCGAGTACAGTTTGAATTAAATGAATATCAGATGCAAAAATGCATCGACCTTGCTTGCATTATTGCCATTTCATTGTCACTGTCACTGTCACGGTAAAACTTCATCACAGTGGTTGAATGCAGAAGATACAACTAGTCAGCTAGACAATTTTCAAAACACAAATCCATCAGAATAAGCTCATGGTACTGTGCCGCTGTTATCCTTCGTAGTTTCTCGCGTTTTAGAACAACAACATTGGATAAGACCAAGCTACGGGCGAATCCCCTTCCTCACGAGGCGTCTCGACAAACTTTATCCTTATGTCGCCCCGATATGAGCGCAAGGAATTTGGACAACACATATCCAACTACGCCACTGCCCGTTAGAGACCAGCGCCTTAAAAGCGAGGCACCAAAGCTAAACACAGCGGGCCAGCCTCACTCTCTTACTACCAAATTTAGATGGATTTCTCCATCACTTCGAATCCCACCCCTTTGGTTCCGGATTCGAAGTCGCTTGCGCGGTCTCTACCTGATGTAATAACGCGATATTTCGTAACTGGGAAATATCGCGAGCCTGAGATGTCCTTTACTCGGCTCTAACCGATATTAGATGGCCAACGGGTTGTTTTTGATATTGATGATTGGGTAAATAACATCAGGTCAACATCTACCCCTGCGTCTTAGGTCGCGTTACGCTTCCAGACCCCATCCCCTCGCCAGTTATGGGTCAGTTGAGCAAGGCCGGTAAATCGACCAATACATCAACCGTCTAGGGCCGCTCGAGGTATTCCCTCAGATCCGACCGCATAGCGGGTTCACCGATTTAGTCCCTCTTTGGGGAGGCTGCCAGATGGTAGTTAGGCCGTGCGTCAGGCTGATCAACGTAACAAATATTGTCATAGAGCTGAGCTGCATGGCCCCATTATGCCCTCCATTAGGCCCCCATTAGTACAACAGTTAATGCAAATGTGTATTATCAAGAGTTACTGATAATACATATTTTTAATAGTAAAAAAAATGATAGAGGCGCTCGCGATTAAATAACCGAGCTTAGTGGATCACAATAACTGAGCTACTGCTTCTGAGCGACAATGCACGGCAACCTACTTCATAACAAACAGTCACGAAATTGCAGGATTTGCTACTAAAGACTCTCCATTACTCACCGTATAACTCTTCAGACCTTGCTCCAACTGGTTTCCAATTTTTTTGGGAATTTGGATATTTTTTACAAGAAGAAAAAAATAACTCATTTGAGCCGGTGTATAATGCCTGGAAGCATTCATTAATTGGTGTCCACGAAGGTTCTATATCAACCAACTTCATTAAAATAGCAAAATTACAGATAATACGGCTCTATATTTCAATTAATTAACTAATTAATTATATATTTTTCGTTAAAAAATTTTACCCTTTTTTGTTATAGAATAACAACGTCATGGGTAAGGACCTATATAATTAGATAAATCCATATTAAACAGATCATATCTAGAACACGCGGTGATGAATAAATGATAATAACAGGAAAAGTAGCGATATACATCGACAACTTTGCCCCGTCCCGTGATTTAGTAATCCCTGACTTATCCGAAATGGCTTAAAACCTATTCTAATAATTTTCTCTTTTCACCGCGTTTCCAAAAATGCCCATACACTATGCTTGCTCTACATATTGGTCAGATCCTCCTCCTGCCAAGTAAACCAGGATGCACCTGCAGCAGCACCGAGTCCGAGTATTTGCTGCTACCGGGTGGAGCTTGGGGTCACATAGTGAGGCTGCATACTAAATTTGGTTAAGATTCTACCACAGAAATTACTCGGACGAACAGTCTAACGCACAGCATGCATCAGACTATATACCTACCCGTCCTACGTAATACCTACGGAAGGGCCAAAATGCACCCTCAAAAAAATATTTTTTATTATGATGTTTTTAGACTTAACCCTTCATAACTCAAAAGTGTGTATTAAATAGGTGAGTTTGTATTTAGAAAAGCAAGTATTTTTTTGTTTTAAAAATTCTGGAACCCCGAAGATTAAAAAAAAGGAAATGTGACAGACATGTTACATTATCTCAAACTATTCCTCTAAAATTTATGAAATGCTTTGAAGCAATTATTTTGCTTGTTATAGCATAATGCTACGTCACACCGTCTGTGATACTCCAGTAAAGTGGATACTTGCAGCGTATCCTCTTCTCGGCCTATAGGTACAGGCCAATGTCCTACTTGGCTTTATCGCACAGATATACTGGTGGAATATATCGATCTGCACAATTTAGGTTTTTTGGCCTGGATTTTCGGTTCAGTGCTTCGCCGAGTAGGATTTTCTGCGGTCCCCAACTTGCTCAAAATTTTAGCAATCTCCCCGCGAAAATCCAGCTGTTGACAACAGCTGTCCTGCATGTTCTTTGTCTTACGTACTCTTTTATATATTAGCCAAGCATTGGACATGGCAAGATCCAAGAAATGGTAGAACATCCGCACCTGTCATCTCGTACTTCTTAGTTTGATTTTGTATCTGCCCATGGTACTGTCAATTAAATCAAGACCGCCCATTATGGTAGTTGTACTCTTCCACGATGTTTGGGTCACATATCTTTTGTTAACTTTATCGTATCTTGAAACTCGTGTCTTATGCAGCTCACCCACGAAACTTGAAGCAAGTTTGGCTATTTTATTTTCCTTCCAGGCGACTGTGGTTATCTCTGTTCTTTCAGCCGAGTAGCCGCGTACTTTTTTGCATATGTCTTTTTCCAGTGGCAGTTTGCAATCAGGTATATGATTACGACATATGGTTGCTAGACTCAAAATGTCTTGTTCGGCTGGATAATCCAAGAGTGGTAGTGAAGTGAAATAGTTATCAAACGAAATACGATAATTTTGATTTCGTGGTATTTCACGATCAAGCCTGACAACAACATGGATATGTTCAGATGGCTGATGCTTGACGAGGTATGTTTGTGGCATCTAGCTAAATCAAAGGTGCCAACTATAATATAAAACTATATGTGACGAAACAAATCATCCAATTATATCAACAACTGGTGATATTTTTTTTCCAAAATGCTGTTTGTTCTCGTTATATGTATTTTATACTTCAATTTCTATTAAAACTAGTAAACTATCGCGCGCCTAAGGCGCCCGTTGTCAAAATGGATCCCCGCTTTATTATAACCTTGAAGAAAAAAAATATGTTGAAAATGTTATATTTCATTGCATATTGCATATAAAGGTCATACAAACACCCATTTAGACCTCTCTCCGCGACAGCAAACGTCACGCGGCTCCAAACATTTCTTTCAGTATTTTTTAGAGCGTACGTACCTCGTGCGCAAGCCTCGCGCCAGTACTGCTCGCATCCACCTAATCCGTCATCGACCGAAGTATACTCGGGCTTCGTCGACCAAACTCGGTCGATCGAACCAACATTTATGTAAAAGGAAGAGAGTGAGTACACTGCTACAACCGACATCGTGCGATGACGGCCGATAATTGCCGAGGCGCCAACGCCATAGCGTTACAGAGTCAGTCAGCTAGTCAGTGTTCAGCGTAACTATATAATATGTTACGATAGCAGCTTTTTAACGATATTTGGAGTCCTTACTTGCTCTTTTTTTTTCATTCATTCAGTAAATTGGTTGAATCCATGGGCTTGGATCTCTTTTGCAAGGAACATAATAAAATCCTATACTATAACTTTTTGGGCTTAGCTTCATTTGATGGCATTCGATTATATGTGATGAATAATGGCTTTTACAACCAAATAACATTCATAACTCTTAGCCTTTTAACATGGAGCGATTCAATTATAGTAACTGCGACCTGGGTGGTCGCAGTTTGGTCAAATTTTATTTGTCTAAAATCAAGTGCACAACTTTGAACTTGTATTAAAAAAATATTTAAATCGTTACCCGTCCGTAGTGCTAGGTAGGACGGGCCATATAGTCTGAATGCATTCTTTGCGTTTGTAAATTTGTTTGCTTGTTTGTTTCTCCATATGTCCGAAAACTTCCCTTTATCCTTATCTTCCTTGATATTAACCAAATTTGGTATGCAGGATCCCTGGATGATAGATGGCAGCAATTTTCCCGCAGGTGCTGCTGCAGGTGCATCCTGGTTTACTTGGCCTGGAAGAGAATCTGAGCAATCGATAGAGCAAACGTAGAGTATATGGATATTTTTGGGATAGTGGTGTAGAGATAAACTTGTTGGAATAGGTTTTAAGCCATTTTGGATAAGTCAGGGGTGACCATTCACGGGTCGGGCTAAAGTTGCCCATGTATATCGCTACTTTTCCTGTTATTATCTTAATTTTAGAGGTAATCAAATATCAACATTTAACCCCAATTTCTATGGATTTTAGATACATAGGAACAAAATATGTATAGTCATATCATGCCATAAAATGACGCGATTTTTTTAAGTCTACTTGTGTGTTACTACATTTCGTTATTTTTATTCTTCAAGTTTTCTTGGTTGAATGCTCGTAGAAGGAATGTGACTTCCAGCCTATAATCAGTTGCTAATTCCATGTAATAAAAGCATCTGAAAAAATACTAGACAACCCATCGATCATACTAATGTAGTTTGTTGATTCCAATCTAGCGGTGTTTTTTGTCAATGGAACATTGTAGCGCCCACGCCGCATTGATCAGCATCCGTTCCGTTCCTTCCACAAATTGTCACTGGAAATTATTGTCAATGAACTAAGAAGTAGGTATAAATTCGAAAAGTATCGCGCATTATAAAATATTGAAGAGATGAGCTGATAAAATTGTTGCATAACAAAATCATTATTCTGAGAAAATAGGTATCAAATTTCGAATTTTACCTTTGATTTTTTTTTAATTATTGACCTTTAGAATAATAAAATCACACCAATATCTGCTGTTTTTTATTGTCTATGCCTGTCTATCTGTCTGTATGTGTGTTAACAACTCGAGAACAATTTAAATAGAGCTTTTCCGAGGTTTAGCTTGCCTATTCCCATTGTGTATACAGCTATAAGACACAAAAAAAAAATTAAAAAGTTTCCTAAATATCATATGAATTTGGATAACATTGCTTTTTCAAAAATTTGCATTAGAGATGTATAGAACATAGAGTGGGTGGCCATATTAATAGGAGCACTGTCAATTTTGGTACAAAACCAATAAACTTATTACCAATGCTTCTTTTTTTGTGCTAAGGATCATTGAATTATGGTATTTCGCACCAGCGGTAAGAATAAATTAATTTCATTAGAAATGGAACGTATCACGTAAAATAGTAAAATTTTTAAGATTTCAATGAAATGACATTTTTTGATGTCACGGAGAAAATGATACCGCTAAGATTTTTTTTTAACTTTTGGGACATTATTTTAATTTTTTTGCATAGGTAAATACAAGTATTTTAGTATTTCGTAGTTTTAAGTATTTCTTGTGGTCAATATTACCTTTGATTATATAACTTAGAACTTTGATTATTGCTAGTTTTATGATATAACTTGCATTATAACTAGATGATATAACTAGCATTATTTAATCAATGATACTCCTAAAATTATTTTTAAAAAAACAACAAAAACAAAAAATCTACCGTCCAAAAATACAAACGAAAATCGACTGAATATTTTTGAAAAGATTCAGAGATTCGCTGGCCACCCGATCTGGGGTGGCAAGCCGAGCAAAAATGCCACGATTCGAGATATTTCCAGTTAGGAATTGCCTCTGCCTGAGGTAGGGGACCACGCAGGCGACCTCGAACCTGCAACCAGACGGTTGGTCGGAGGAATCCGATTAAATCTGGGAGTCAGGGGGTGAGGCTGCCTGCAGGGTGGTAATTCCCTGTACCTCGCCGTAAGGCGTTGGACTCTGACGGGCAGGTGGTGGAGCTTGGCAAGTAGATTGTCTCCAAGTCTCTGTGTTTCGCTTCGGGGTGATATAGCGACAAAGTTCGCTGAAACGCTCCGGGGTAGATGGGTTCGCCCATAACAGGTGACATACAATCAATCTGCCATAACCAAAGGTTCTTAACGGTTCCGTGCTTGGTCGTAGTTTGGGCTATGATGGCCGTTATGTCACTTTGGCCGGCTCAGCTCGCGGGGCAGCTCCTATCCGGGAGCCTCCTCGAAGAGGGATAAACCTGGTGAACCCGCTGTGTGGCGGGTCTGGGGAAGGGAACTCGGGCGGAACTGGACAGCTAACGCATGGGGCAGTAATGCCGGCCGTGTTGTCACTGACTGAAACCCGCAGGGGTTTGGCGACCTAAAGAGCGGAGGCAAATAGGTACCTCAAACTATCTACCCTTAGAAACGATACGTGGGCCACCACCCGATCTCGTGTGAGGTGCCGAGCATAGGACGCCCCGTATCCGCGATAATTCCAGCGAGGAATTGCCGCTTACTTGAGGTAGAAGATCGCCCAAGTGACTTCGAAACCGCGACCGGGTTTGAAAATTCCCAGTGCCTCGTGGTAAGGTTCGGACCCTTGCGGGCTGAGGTGGACCTTGATACGTAGATTTGTCTTCGTCCACCAAGTCTCTGTGTTTCACTCAGGGGTGATATAGCGATACAATTCGTTGAAACTCTTAAAATATGCACAAATATGTAGGCCTACTTAAATGCCCACTTATTACAAATACATAATATCTAGACATCTCTAAGGGAATTTAATAAAAGTATTTTATTCTTATAACTCGAGATTCAATGCACACAAATTATTGATATATTCACCAATCGAATTCCGATTATCGATTTCGAGATAGAAATAAAAAAAGTCATACCTTTAAATTTCGCGATATTCAACATTGAAATATCGGAATTGACTTTTATCCGACTTATCTGACATTTTGTATGATATTTCAGAAACCATTTCGATCCCGCATAGCCTATATCCAATGGGAACATGCAAGTTACACATAAGCAAAACCCGAACGAAATCAGACCAGGG
This sequence comes from Micropterix facetella, assembly GCA_027564375.1. Classification (NCBI taxonomy): domain Eukaryota; kingdom Metazoa; phylum Arthropoda; class Insecta; order Lepidoptera; family Micropterigidae; genus Micropterix; species Micropterix facetella. The sequence continues at coordinate 4,012,861 of JAOPUG010000120.1, forward strand.
ATTCTCGAATTATTGACACAAAGACAGACAGGCAGACTTGCGTTTTATAATATATAAGGATATGATAAGGATGTAACGAATTTCCAAGAACCCACTAAACAAAAATATGAAAAAGTATTTGATTTTTGATTTCGTTAAAGTAGCATATAACATAACCGAGGTTTAAAGAGCCCACCCTGTACTAGCAAATGTACTAGTACACACCAAATACCTGGTACTGCCTATGTATCACGGAAAGTGCTCATGCGAGGTATTCTATCCTACAACGAACCGTGAAGCGTGCAGTTCCTGTATTCAAGGTTAATATCAAGGGCACTGCGTCAGTGCAACAATATCAAGGGCATACATACTAATGTGGATTTTGGCAGCCATCTTACAATTTTATCACACAAACATTTTTTTTTTACAAAACGTAAACTAAGTAAGTATAGCATTGCTTATACCGTCCCCGTAAACAAAAATACAGTAACAATTATCGAAACAAAAATGTTGGGCAATGAATGTCCACATTAACATGTGGACAGTCGAATCCATACTGGTAATCATAATAAAAAAAAATATTTTGTAGCTTACATCCTTATCTAATATAGAGTAATAATAAATTAGCGAAATATTGATTATTTTAAGGTTTTTGGATATATTTTTATGTTTCTTTTATGACCGTTGACACAAAATATGCTAAACTCATAAAAAATACAGTAAAGGATGTTGCTATTTATTTCATTACGGTTTTTTTGACCCGTCCGTAGTATTTACGTAGGACGGGCCATATAGTCTGATTTGTCCGTTTCGTTTGTGCGTTTGTCCGCATGTCCGAAAACTTTCCGAGGACCAATCTTCACCAAATTTGATATGCAGGCTGTCTGGGTGACCTTAAGCACAACCAGGTGGCAGTAAATTCGATCCGAGTCGCGCAGTTGCGGCTTCAGGTGCATCCTGGTTTACTTGGCCTGGAGGATGATCTGACCTTAGCGTATATGGGTATTTCTGTAATCACGGTGACGATAGCATCGTGTTGGAATAGGTTTTAAGCCATTTGCGTGCAGGTGTATCATAGTTCCTGGAGGCGTATATGAGTATTTTTGAAATCGCAGTAGCGATACAAACTTGTTGGAATAGGTTTTAACCCATTTGGGTACTGCTGCAGGTGTATCTTAGCTGACTTGTCCTGGAGAACGAGCTGACCAATAAATAAAGCAAGTATAGTGTATATGGGTATTTTTAGAATTGCAGTGGCGATATAAACTTGTTAGAATAAGTTTTAAGCCATTTAGGTGCTGCTGCAGATGTATCCTGGTTTACTTGGCATGGAGGAGGATCTGACCAATAGGTAAAGCAAGCATAGCGTATATAGGTATTTGTGGAATTGTTGTATTGAGAGAAACATGTTGGAATAGGTTTTAAGCTATTTTGGATAAGTCAGGAATTACCAATCACAGGAGGGGCCAAAGTTGCCTTGTACATCGCTACTATTCCTATTATTGTAAAATACTTTGCAAACGAACATATTAATAAAGTAAAACACAGTATATAAATTTGCATTTCTTGTAACTGGATAGCACGAGATATTTTTGTACATGTAATTATTAAACTACATTTAAAACTAAGTTGCATGTCACCTGAAACTTTTTTAATTTGGGCTTTTGTTATTGTGAAAAAGTCTGAATCTCCGAGTTCAACTTAAAAAAAACGCTTTTACTCTGTAACCAAGAAGAAAATAAAATTAGAAATTACAATAATTTAATTATCCATGAGGAGAATAGCTTCGTTTAAATATTCCAAATTGCAGTGGTATTTGTATGAAGCATGGATAAATACCTACATATGAAATAAAATTTATGAAATATGAGACTCGTCAGATAAAAATCTATTATAAATGCGTTCGTTCCCGCGTCCGCGTTTACCGCGACCTCCTCCTTCCCCCTTCTCTCCCCCTCCCCCTAACAAATCTATGCCTTAAGGCGACGATTTATTAAAAAAAAACTCATAAAAATTTCATAAGAACATCTCGTACAAAGGCGCCGATTCAAGATGGCTCGACGCATTTGTATGAGAAAATTAATTGAAACGTGCTGTAGAAAATATTATTTTTAAAGTATAATTATATTTTATTAAAAAAAAACGATGGTTACTGCAAGTTTCATGTATACGGTTTATGTAAAAAATATAAAAAATAAAAAAACATGCAATAATAAGTAATATTAAATAGTAAATTTGGATGAAACAAAAAATTATTTTAAAAAAAATACCAAGAAAAACTTATTTTTTGAAAAATCCGCGAGTCATGTACTTTATGACTATTATTAAAATGACTTGCATACTATTTCGTTGAGCCTCTTGTTACTGCTCTTTAGTTTGAAAGATATGTTCAAAAAATACTTTGAAATGAAAATTTCCCGTATAGCTTCCAGATTTACATATGTTTTTCTCAAATTTTCAATCCTTTCAGAAAAACCTGAAATAGCTATGTAATTAGGAAGGGACCCTTAGTTGTGATATTTTTTTTCAGTTAGCTTACATTATCAGTTAGTTCACTGCGACTGTTCAAAAATTGCCAAAAAATGTTATCGTCGAAATTTACATACGTCGTCGCCTTAAAATAACTTCACAAAACTGATTATGTAACTGAAGATTTAGGCAACTTAGAGATGAAACTTTTTATAAAAAACTATTAAGAGATTCAAACAAATTGCTGACAAAATAAAATATATATATGTATTGAACAAAATAACACAAAGGAAAAACTGGTGAAAATGTTACACCAATTTATTTATTACCAAAAATTCAC
>JAOPUG010000120.1:4166271-4178185 GCA_027564375.1 Micropterix facetella
ACAGCTGACAAAATGGCCGCCAGTTAAAAAAGTGTTGCCAACTTAAAGTTCTATACCTCTATAAAAAACACCCGTTATTATTACATCATTATTTTTTCATTATTAAAAGAATGCATCGTTCCAAGCATAATAACAACCCTCTCCGTCTGGTTGAAGGGCGCTTATAACGCGAGTAAATCTAGTCAAGCCAAACGCAATGGAATTATTTGTATTTATTTCCCGGCAGGTGTGATTCGGAGGGCGCCTGCGACAATGTCCTCATGGTCCCATATACATGTGACAATTTCGTCATGATGTGCACCATGTGTAAGCGATACACAAATCTCATGAAAGGACTGTGCTCCGTAAAGGTATTTACTTTTATGATAATATCCTTTCAAAAGGCCCCCGCGATAGAGGAGCTCCCATGACTGGGAGATGACCCATAAATCCCGGTAAAACTAGGGTATGCATACGTCCAGGATATGTCCGTATTTAAACTGGGTATCCCGGTGTCCCATATAGGTGCTAATTTGTCTTATATAGCTCAGGAGGGCGACAAGCAAGGTCTGTTAGGGATCGACGCATTAATAACAAGGCACTGACCAAGCAAACACCTAACGGACTAGCCTCACTTCCTAACTACCAAATTTAGACGGATTTCTCCATCCACCCGTTTCGTCCCGGTTTAGAAGTTGCTTGCGCCTCCTCTACCTGTTGTAATGTACGCGGCATTCTGTCACTCGAAAATATCGTGGATCCGAGATGGCCACAGGTCAACAACAACCTATTGCGGATCTGTGGGGTCTTTTACTCGGCTTCTCACCCAAGATCGGGTGGCCAACAGATCATCCCCATGGCCACCTATCTAAGGATAGGTGACGACAGGTCAACACTTATCCCCGCGTCCTAGGTCGTATTACTCTTCCAGAGCCCCTGGCTATTTGTCAATTGAGCAAAGCTGGTAGGTAAACCGACCACTACATCAATTGTCCAGGGCCGCTCGAGGTGTGCCCCCAGATCCGACCGCATAGCGGGTTTACCGGTTTAGTCCCTCCTCGGGGAGGCTGCCGGATAGGAGTTGAGCCGTGAATCGGGCCGGCCAAGGTAACACATACGGTCATTAGGGCCCGAGCTGCGCGACTCCATTAGGCCTAAAAATGGTTACAGTTCTAAGCCACTTTTGCGAACTTCTACCTGATATTAGCGGTAATGTCGTTGTGGGCATGTGCCGCCCTTTGCCCACAGTAATCACTTGGATCGGATGGCCATTTCTATGATACTATGACCTAAGACTATGTTATGTTTCAAAACACTGCATTTTATCATTAGAGGGTAATTTGCATTGATCTGTTTGTATTTGTTGCTCGTTGATTTTCATAAACATAGAAATGACCAAGTACGCAGCCAGTAAATCAACAGTACGAGGGCTGGAGAAGGATTAATCTTTGTAATACCACTGGTAAAAATGACTTTTGCATGCCAAATGTACAATAAACTAGAAGAACCTGATAAAATATTAGATAATATTTATAGTACCAAACCTAGGATTAATAAAGGGCTATTGGATTGGCGCATTCTGGAACAAAGAAAAAACTGACAATTATTGGTTTAATATGTTCAAAAATATTATATATATGTATGATGTCAAATAGATCTATTATTACTATTAGTGTTTAAACTTGAAATAGGTAGAAAATATATTTTGCGTATTTTATCTCTACAAAATAACATTTTTTTTAACCGTCAGCTTGTAATCAAAATACGTCTTAAATCGCACGGGCGTAAGCCTAGTAAGATGTGTGACGGGCCTCGGGTTTGCATAGGATTGGGATGAACTAATTTGTCAGTTTATTTTCATTTAAATGTCATTATTTTTTCCTGTTGTTACCATAACATAATTATAAGATATTAAATAAATTAAAATAATAAGCATGCAGGCGGAAAACCCAAGAGGTTATCAATCTTCGGCCAATACCTAAAAGTATCAGGGGTTCATACGACGACTACGAAAATAATGTGCAAGCGTGGGGCTCGCGTCACAGCCGGGCAGCCGCACATTGAGGTGTGTTTTTCTATCAGGGGATCATACTCGATGAAGCGATCATATCGTGATGCGCGCTCAATGCAGCCCGCCAGCGAGCGATCGAGACGCTGATAGCACTGCTCGCCGGCAGATCGCGCATCGCGATATCAACGCCTCATCGAGTATAATCCCCTGATACTCAATTAATTGTATTTGATTTATTACAATAAAAAAAATCGTGGGTCGTATAGACCCCAAAAATTAACTGGGCTTTGTGCATTGGCCATAACTATCGATTCCTAAAAGATTTTTTTTAATCGATAGTAGTTTACTCGAGTTATCGTGCATAAAAGATTTTTTTTTATCAAAAGTAGTTTACTCGAGTTATCGTGCATAGTAACAAAACCGAGCAGGATTTCAAGACTTGGCCACTTAGGTGGCCGAAGTAATAAATAAATCTTATTTTTTTTGCAGAAAACCGATGAAATGCTATTGGTGGCATACAAACTAATGGACAATGAGAAGTACAAAGATGCGCTAGCAAAATTCATTGAGGTCCTAAATTTGTATAATGAAACGCTTGCTCCCCCGTACAAAAGTTTCCAAGAATGCCAGCAGAATATCCGGATGTGCATGCTGACATTTGGGAATTATGTATAACAAATAAGAAACATTACGTAATCCTTAACTATTGTCGTGGGTCCATGGAGTCCATCAACCTTATTAGGAGCACTCTCGCAAATCAATCACTCTTGCAATTGCTGTATTTCTCCTTCCATCAAACTCTTATTATTTTTGCCCCTATTGGCGAATAGGCCACCTTCTGTCTCTCGCTGCGATTCATTATCGACATCAATTTTTATTGAGTCTCGATCGCTAACGTTACATGTTGCGGCGACGGCATATTCGCTCTCGCACTGTGATTGTTTTTTAATAATCTTAGTGTTTTCAGGTAATTTCTAAAAGACAATGTAAAAGTGTGATCGTTCAACATTTCTAGCGGAGGAAAACGGACGAAATTCGCTATGATAACATTCGTTCACAGAGTGTTTGCGTTGTCACGTGATTCTTTTGAGCTGCTTGTGTCGTAAAATACGTTTGGAAAGATTGTTCGTTTTGTTCTCATACAATATATACTAAGCCTAACAATCCATGCTGGGAAAGATAAAGCTACGGAAAAATACAGAAGGTCCGAGAGGAAGGGAGGATGAACTGCTCACTGATCGAAAACTCAGACAACTTTGGCAAGAACCTGTGACCTTGAAATGCTCAAGATGTGGAAAACAACATAAACGAAAAATCTGACTAGAATAACTCGTGAAGGAGAAACACAGCAACAGTGAAGCATGGTAGAAGGCGCATGTAAATTCACCACTAGACACTGACAGTAGAACCTCACACGTCAGCAAGTGTCGCATAATGCTCCCATCACCACGAAGCATTTTCGCGCACAGACAAACTAAACTTACTGAAGTATTCGAGTTTGAGGGTCGCTATTGTCCTATCCTCAAACGCTTTAAGGCATCTTCATTCCTGACTACCTTATATACGTAGTAACCTCCGATCTTTTAACAGTGTGTCTGTAAGTATTCAGCTTTCCATCCCTTAGAAGTCTGATCTTCATGTGTAGGTTGATGCTTCTTACACAAAAAACCTTTTTCATGTTAAAGAATGCACTTCTGGATTTTTCAATGTGGATTTTTAACGACTTGCTCATATTCCAGTGGTTGTTCAAATTGCAGCCCAGATAAATAATTGCCATTCTTCTCCAGTCGAATTCCAAACTGTAACTGTAGGTTTGTTTATGGGTAGGTACTTAACTATCATGTATTGGCTTTGCGGTGTTGAATTTCAACCCATATTCGTCTCATACTCTTGTGACATTCTGCCCTATGATGTATCGTCTGTCGTTAAATTAATTAAGGGTGAAATATTATTGTTATTAATGTGCTGTATCTTAATTAAACTCTAATTAAAAATGTACCATTCATGACCAATGTTGCGATTGTCAAATAAAGTCTAATAAAATGCAGTTTTAATGATGTATAAATTTACAAGCTGTACCTGCGGTTCCGCCCACGTTGGCCCAAGTCTCTGTGTTGTTGAAATTTTGAAGATTTTTTTCTACTCTGTATAGTGCAATGCACAGAGAAATGTCAGGAGGCAGAGGATATATAGTGCCGTGTCAATTAATGGGAACATAGGTATTTTTTCTTCCAAAAGTGCTTTATTGGACATAAACATACAAAAAAACCAGTACTGGTAGTATAGATTGTTGGCTTTAATATTAAATGTGTCCTTCTTTTGCATTGATAACACTTGACTAACATGTTCACTTTTGTAAGCAAAGAATTTACCAGATTTTGAGTTTTCTTTTAGTTCATCATCGTGAAACCAGACTCGAATTTCTGCAGAGATCATTTTTGTATTCATTGTACAATCCATCTTTGAGAGCTATTTTTTGGAAATGGCCCAAAGGTTTTCGATCGGGTTGAGGTCAGGAGAGTTTCCGGGCTATTCCAGCACAGTAATTAGGTTCTGTGTGAAAAACTTTTTTTTAAGAATGACATGGGGCGAGATTATGTTGAAAAATGCACTCATTGGAGGTAATTGACATTGTGGAGCTCCCGTATCATATAGTTTGATAAGATATCAATATATTGGTCTGATTTCATCATCCCAGTGATTGGTACGAATGATCCAGTGTCATGATAGGAAAAGCAATCCCAAAATATCTTTTTCATAGGGTACATTACTCTCCATTCCAAGTTAGCAGGAGAAATTGGCTCGCTAGCTGCTCGCTGCACAAATTGTATGTGCTATCCCTGCACGACAAAATATATTTCATCGGAGAAGAGAACTTTACGCCAGCCTTCAATTGTATAGTGCTGGTATTTCTTGGCCCAAGCTAAGCGATTCTTCATTATGACAGTGGTCAGAAGCGCTTCTTAATTGGCTACGAGAATAAAGAAGCCGTCGTCGCACGGTAGTCACTTCGATATTGATTCCAGATTGATGAAGTTCCCTGTTTAAGTCGTTTCCACTCAGACGTGGATCTATTTTGCTCTTACGAATCTGAAGTTTATCATCTTTGCATGCTTGAAACTTCGTTGTTGCATGGATTTGCTATTTTGCGGAATAGAGTTAAATTATTTAACACAACAGAACTGAGGTCCCTCTTTAGACTGTTCTGTCCTCACTGAGGGACAGTTTATGAGGTGTCTATTTCTCATAGTCCTTGAGTGTACGTCTCTATGTAAAGAGTAGATGTACGGATTATTTTTGATAAAAGCCCAACATTCCAGTATATACAGAGAGGGCAAACTCGAGAACCAGTGAACACAAATAATTGATATAAGTAACAATCGCTTCCTCGTTATCGATTTCTAGATACAATGTTTTAAAACATTATAGTCATCGCTTTACATCTTGACATATTCAACTTTGAAATTTTAGAATTGAATCTTTTTCTCTGATATGTCTGACAGTTTAAAAACGAGCTAAGCAACGTCATGGTGATAGACAAGGGCACACAGAGGAAACTACTGAACCTATTTATTTGGCTAGAATATGGACTCTTTTCTTCTTTTTGGAATTATGGTTTAACATAAAAGTGATGGTAATTTACATCAAATTAAGGATAGCCATAACCAAAAGTATTTTATTTACATATTTTTCTAAAACATTTCTAATGAGTTTTATCAAAATTTTGTAGACATTCCACATATAGCTACTTACTAATGTTCTGCATTAATTACTTTATCAAATATATTTAGTGCTTTGGCCAGACAAGGTGGAAGGAAGCCAGGGCGTCGCCAGCCAATGGGCTGGGGGGGAGGGGGGCAAGATGGTCAAAGTTTCTCTTAAATGTTTTCCCGAGAACAATGAAACCCCGACGTCCTAAACAGGCTGCTCCTAAGATCGAACCCCTTAATAAGGCCATTCCTCGAAAAAGAACCCACCTATTTAGTAAATAAACTATGGAAATACTAATTCTGAGTTGTTTGGATGAGAAGGGGTTTAATTTTTCTTCTCAATAATTTTTATGTTAAGTTTTGTAATTATTAAGACACAATTTCGGTTTGATTTACCTATTTGTTTTTTTTTTTAATTTAATGCTGAAAATAAATATTTTCAATAATGTACCCTCTTCTATATCCCAAAATATGATTTAAAAGATTCAGACCATTCTGTATATCATTAATATATTACTATGACTACGATTAGACCACAAAATAATGCACCTTTTTGGGCCAAAACTCTCTGTGCGTCGCTCGGTCGCTCTACGTCATTGGTCGCTCGCTCCGCTAGAGTGTACCTAGGGACACACACACACACACACTACTTTTAAGTAGTGTGTGTGACTACTTTACAGAGCGGAATACATGGAATTGTGTTTATATGCGACATGCATACGCATAGGTGCACAGACTTATTAGGCGCATAGGTGTGTGATTCGGATCGCAACACAAGGGAATTATCCATCGGACAATAAATGACTCGGCATTTGATTTTAAAACATTGCGTATCTAGGAGGAGGCTGCTGCCTCTCAGCCCCCACTTGGCAACACCCATTGAAGAAAGTACTAATTGTTAATGTAATCAAAGAAGTGAAAAATGAAAAATATTATATTTCAACAGTATTTTAAAAAAATAAAATATCCAAAATTAACAATATTCCTATAGAATAATGTATAAACCTAGGAATGTATGTGGAATTTGCTTATTAAAAACTATTCGTTGTTGTGCGCCTGAGTCGCCCGTCAAATAGATCGAATTTCAAATATTACAGGGGCTGCCTCCCTTCCCCGCCGCCGTCGCTCCCGCTACTACACAACATTAAGCGGTACGGGATCAGTCAGTGAGTCAGTGATCAGCGTAACTATATAGTCTGAAAAATAGAATTATAAATGGAATGCTACAGCTTTTTCACTAGTTAATGTGAAAATATCTCATAACAAAAACCCATTTTTGATAAGGTACGGAATCCTCGGCGCGCGAGTAAAATTTCATCAACCGTGATCCGAGAATTTCAAATTCAACAGAAATTGACTCGAGGCGACTCTCAACCTTGCAGTTATATCAGAAATCTACAAGACGGCCATCACTATCACTGAGTGAGCGCTAATACATTCAACGGTGTGCCCTGACGGTGTGCACTAATACATTCAATGTGTTCATATTTATAATGAACCAGCTATACATATATGTCATTCAAATAACCCATCTTATTTTATTCAAACTGCTAATACAAATACATATGCCTTACTATTCAAACATTTGGCTCATACTAATATTTCTAGGATAGCAACAACATCAATAACTAATAAAAGGGTAGATTTTGAAAACGTACAAGAAACAATCTCCAAAATACAGATTGGTTGCTAGTCTACAATGTCCCGGATGTTAATGCATCATCATATCAATTATCCGTATGTTGATTGATGTAGTAAATGAAAAAAAAATAATCTTTACTTAGAATCGTGACCAAACTATGACCATTTATTATTAAAGGAGAAAGCAAAGGACCACGCGGGTTATAACATAAGAAATAGACAAAGGAGTCGCACTTATAGATTCGAGGACAATATAGTTGCTGATATGTTAAAAAATGCTGTTTTCAATTCGTAAGATTATTTGCTGCACTTGTTGCATCAAGCGGCCATAGCTAACTACTGACATTCTCATTTTTTTTTTGCGGCATTATGGTTACCATGGTAACGCGGACTTATGCACATGTACCGACTAAAGTGGAATTTTATTGGTAGGAGGGAAAATAATAAGGATAATAAATAGATACAACGAAATGAACGCTCACAGATTATATCATAAAATATTAAATTTGAAATGGTCTTCTCCAACGCAAATAGTTTTCATCAAATCGGAGAACAATTTTGCTAAGAAGTTTGCCTTAAATAATAATAATGCAGTATGAGAACAATCTTTATTTTAATAAGGCATACTGGTGCAGTTAATAAAAGTAGACACCGAAAACTGACGAGTAACAAAAGAGTTCATCAGTAACAAAATGGTCGGTGACATAATTATCACCTTCAGAATCCCATTGGCAACGGCAGACTGATTTGATGCCAGGTCCGTTGTTCTCACCGACGAATACTTGCACCATTACCTTGTACCTGTGGACAAAATTAGAAGTTATAGGCCCTCTTCTCTGATACGAAATCACATGAATTTAAAATATGGTATTAAGTACAAACGGAGCTACCATGGAATTCACCAACCACTAACTAACAACCGGCTGTGGTAAGTTTAGAACAGCTGTCTTGCCACATGTGAGCATCACCTTACCAACCATTCACTCCCTCTTCGAAGCCATAAAATTTGAGATGCGGAAATTGCTATTTAGATTATTTTCCTGGAGAGACCAAGATCTTTAAATAGGTGAAATAGAGATTTGGCTGGGAGGCCACAAGCGCCAACTTCCACCACGTGTCCAATCCAATATAATATCCCTGATAAAAGCTTGCAATTGAAAGAACCGCATAAAGCTTTGTTCTGGAGTGTATGTCGCTGCGCGACCTCAGTCAACGACAGTAACAACAATATGAGATTACGACCGGATTAACAACAGGACAACGATAGTCTTCTATTTCATGACACATGTGAATACACCCGATAGCAGAAATATTCCCGTTATGATTCTTGGAGGGGCCGTTTCAAGATTTATTGAGCCTTTTATCACTGCAACCATTTCTAATCTATTGTGATCACCACCTACTATAGTTCGCGTCGTTTAAGAATCGCAGTAAACTTTTAACGCTGGATGTTTTACCTCTTCGCTTGAAAGTAGAAGCCACCCAGGTGGCTGTTTCTTTTACGCATGTATGGGCTACATTCGCAGACGAGGCGCAGAGGAGTTTCGTCTGCAGTTTGGCAGTAACTGCACATTCCAGTGTCTCGGAGCTTGAGGTTGAACATGTGGTTGTTCTGGTCACAACGCAAATTGTTTCTATTTAGTGCTAAAGCCTCGTGGACAGTCTTACAGTCGTAATTACAGCCGGATTAACAACAGGATAACGATAGTCTTCAATTTCATAGCACTATGGGAATATACCAGGGAGAAGAAATATTTCCATAGCGGCATCACTACCGTCGACCGGTGTCGCACTGCTACATCAATGCTAGATCAAGGTTTAGCTCTTTACCTAGATTTCTTCCTATGAAAATACAACATTATAATAATTTCCACTGTTGATCATCAAATCCTTATGCTATTGCCTGCTTAAACTGTGAGACTTCAGGATATGCTGATTTTAAATTAGTATTGCAGGTCTCAATTGTTACTGAAATCTGGGTTTCAATTACTCTCAGTCAGCTGCGAAAGTACATGCACATAGGTACTTGCGATGCACGGCATCTAACATCGCAGGCCAGTGACAGTGATTTGCAAAAAGTTTTGCCTATGTATTAATAACTCATTGTTATTTATTTGTTCATCTTTAAAATTTTATATTATTTAGTGAACTAGTCAACAAACCCGCACGGAAACGTATACTAAAAAATTGTAGTTATTTTTTTTTTATCCTGATTCTGCAATGCTACGACCTGCCTAAACCATGCCACTTAAATGTATGCTTATTTATACATGCGTACAATGTAGTGTCGTTGTAAGCCTACTTTGTACACAATACGAATCGGCCCCATAGTTTGTATTGCTCGTTGGAAAGTAAAAAGGTAATGGATACCTTGTGAGACGGGAAAGTACTCGTATGCTCATATACTCAGGAGATATGGACTGTCCAACTCAGAGTGAACTATTTTTTATCCTTCCAATGTCTCTAAACCATTGTGTCAATGTATAATATCTAATGAACCATATAATGATTTGGGAAAATATAATAAGTAAAATGAACTTCTTTAATGTCTCACTCACCTTTTCATATTTAAATTAACGACTTTTTCTCTAATTATGCCTGATATTGTTTTTACCCAATTCTCGGCATTTTTATCGCTGTATTTCTCGCCATATAGATTTTCTCTCATAGTGGTTGAGATTATGTCGCGGATTGCCAATGTTTGAAATCTGTAATAACAAAGTGATTTTAGTAAAGAGACCGCATCGGAGATGGCACAGCTAAAAAACACCTATTTGACTAATGAAGGAGTATTGTGTTGCGGACATCAGGGTTGGATTTAGACCATACTCAAGCAAACTCGTTACCCCGAGGCGTTTAACGAACTTTATTGTAATATCGCCCCGAGATGAGTGACAAAACATATCCAACTCCACAGTCCTACTCCTTACCATGAGGCACTGGGAATTTTCAAGCCCATTGGGGTATCTTCTTGCCCTCGCTCCCAGATGCGGTCAGAATTCTCCGACCTCCCGTCTGGTTACAGGTTCAAGTCGCTTGCGCGGCCTCTACCTAATGTGAAACGCTATTCCGTAACTCGGAAATACCGCAGACCCGAGGCGTCCTTTACTTTTGATGTAATCACCAGAGATTGTATGGCCAACGGGTCGTTTCTAAGGATAGGTGACATTCGGTCAATATCTACCACCGCGTCTTAGGGAACATAAATTCCCAGACCCCTCCATTATTGACGTTCGATTGACAACACAGCCGGTAAACCGACCAGTGCATCAGCCGTCTCCAGATCTGCCGCACAGCAGTTTCACCGGGTTGGTCCCTCTTCTTAGAGGCTCCTGAAAAAAAGCTGCTCCGCGAGTTAAGCCGACCAGATCACGCAAGCGGCCATTAAGCCTAAGCAACACAGAACTATTTGGAACCAGCGGATGTTGCGGATATCAGCGAGGAAGAGAGACCGTCACTTGGAGATACTGCAAGAGGAGTCAAGGCGTGCGAGAATAAGACAAAACAAAAACAAGTGGCCCAACTGTGAGACTTGATTGGTTATCCGCCTTGAAAAACGACAAGCAGGCCCTGAACCCCAAGAAAAAGCGGTGATGCTGCTACGGATTCAGCAGTCGATGGTAATAGTCATTAATTTTGTACATAACTTTTGTAAATTCGTTAAATAAAATATCGTCATTATTTAAATCGCATTTTCTTCATGACGATTTCCTCTCCTCAGACTAAATGGTCTCAAACAGTCTCCTCGATGAGATATTGCGATGCAGCTCCGTTACTATTATAGGAGTTTCCGGCGAACTTCGCTGTGTCAGATCAGCCCAAACTACGATCGGCGGCGGTGCACCATTTTGTGGTCCGGGGTGTGACTCAATCGGCCGCACCGTCAGTGGCGGTGATGGCCACAGGCTATGCAGGTTGTGTTGCCTCTCATCACTCTTTTATTCACTTATCAGCCTGGATTTAGGCCTCTCCCAAGGCTCACTAAGGTAACCGGTCCTCTGTCTTCCTCATCCAGTTGCTCACCGCTATCTTTCTCAGGTCGTCAGACCACCGGGCTGGAGGACATCCTACACTTCGTTTCCCTATGTGCGGTCTCTATTCGAGGACATTTTGTCCCCAGCGGTGGTCGGTTCTTCGGCATATATGACCGGCCCACTGTCATTTCAGCTTGCTTATCTTCTGAGCTATGACCACCAATTTGGATCTTCGGCAGAGTAAGTAAGTACAAACGGAGCTGCCATGGAATTCACCGATCAGGGTCGGGCCCATCATAATACTATTGGTACACTACTAGGGGATGAGCGGTGGACTCCGGACTAACGACCGGCTGTGGTAGGTTTAGGACAGCTGTCTTGCCACATGTGAGAGTATACCTTACCACCCATTCACTCCCCCTTCGAAGCCATAAAATTTGAGATGCGGAAATTGCGGTTTTAGATATTTTTCTAGGGAGGAGTTAATTATTTTCCTGGAGAGACCAAGATCCTTAAATAGGCGAAATAGAGATTTAGCTGGGAGGCCACGAGCGCCAACTTCCACCGCGTGAAGGTGAACAGTGAAGCCGTTCCGGGTG
>JAOPUG010000120.1:4215896-4226424 GCA_027564375.1 Micropterix facetella
CGGAGAGGGGATTGGGTTGGTTAATATGGAAGGGGCCGGGGGCGGGGTACAGGCATTATGACGATCAAGCAGCAACCAAGTTGCGTGGAACTGGCACAAACAACAGAAGAATAAGCGTCTCGCACTTCTGACGGTAAAGCATCTCACCAAAAGTGTCCGATTATATTTTTTGTGCGATTTCATCATATTACAATAATTATTTTTTTGAAATCTCATATATTTAATGTTTGTTGTGTTTTCTTCGACGTTTGAGGGTATAAAATGTGTTTCTTAGATACACCTTATTCTGGGCGAATAACTTATGCTATAAACATAAAATATAAATCATTTATAAGATGCCTCATCAGGTAACTTATAACAACTGCAACAATACCTATTAGAATATATACAGAAAAATGAACAAAAACTGGGTTACGGGCTGCATGCCGCAGGGTAAAATTCAACTGGTAAGCAGTGGCCGCAGAGAGTGGTGGCATGCGAAAGGCTAGACACATTTTTATTACAGTCTTATAATGTGACCATTTTCTCTACAAATGATTACTTCAGGCCACCCTGCAGGGGGTCGAAGTCTTTCAGTCATGCAAATAATGTAACAACATTAAATCGTGCCAAAAGGCTTTTTTCAGCGTTTCGCATGCAGACGGACAGACACATTTTTTTTTAGTTTAGATGAACTCTAGGACAAGAAATTAAAAGGTCCAAAAAGACTTTTCTCAACGTATCACATGTCCTAGAGTCCATCTAATCCAAAAATAAATTAATGTCCAGCTGGCTGGATGTGTGGATGTTACTATGCAAGATAACTCGAGTAAACTACATCCATTTTAAAAATTTATTTCGCCAATCGATATTTATGGCTAATGCGCAGAGCCCAGTTTATTTTGGGGTCTGTACGACCTAATTATTTTTAATTATTTTTAATTTAATTAATTATTGAAGACCGTCAGTACTAGAATTACAGTACCCTATTGGCCCATGAAGGAACTACCTGGCCTCGGTACGATGGTATGTCACAAATTAGTATTCAACTCGGCCGCTAAATGGCAAAACATAAAAAAAGTATATTAATTATTTTTGACTAAATAATCCAATATTAGTATTGGCAAAATATATCTGATTACTCGCAAGCATGGTGTATATTATGAAATATCTAACAATCATGACTACAATCTAGGCCAGCACTAACAAAACATGAAAGCTCTGCTATCTCTGACTGTTTATGAAACTATGGTAGCTGTTATATTAGTTCCTCAGATAAATAATAAGAGTGCAGAGGCACATCTCAGTTGGGTAATTATGGTCTTTTTTGAGTGAATTCTTTTGTATTGTGAAGGAATAATGTGGTATTTTTTTTAGCAGTTCTTATAATAAAATTTCATTTTACTCCTTTGTAGAAGAGTTCATGTCGTCTTGTCGGAGGTTCCAAATTCTACAATGTCTTGCAAGAAGGCGATAAACAGGAAGATGACCCATCAAAGAATGATTTACAAGAAGAGGACACGGTGTCGCCAATTTCACCTGGACCTGAGAAGCAAGACTGCATGAAACCAACAGAAAGTGATGAGGAAGGTGAGTGGGTTAACTCATGTGTAACTCGGATTGCCAGCCAGCTCTTTTCGCACTAGCCTCGGCAATTATTAGTTCAAAGCTGGTGCAAAACTGCATGGCACTGTTGAACTCCCTGGACGAAAAGAACAGGGTAGTTCTAAGATGGGTCCCCTGTCATGGCAGGGATTGAAGGCAATGAAAAAGCCGACAAACTTGCCAAGGTGGGAGCAAAGGTAACACTATTTGGCCCTGAACCTTGCTATGGCATACTAAAAAGCCTGACAAACCTAATATCCAAAAACTATGTTTAGAACAATCCTTCAACCACTGGAAAAACATTCCAGGCTTGAATCATTCTAAAACGCTAATCAAAGCTTATGACCGTAAGACTGCCCATGCTGGTGTGGGCACTCACGGGGTATTATGGCCTGAACAGACACATGTTCATGGCTCCAGGACCCTAGAGTGTGCAGGTTCTGCCAAGATGCAGAGGAAACTCCCATGCACCTGATGTGCGAATGTCGCCCTCTGATTCCTAAAAGAAACACCCACCTGAGTGGCTACTACCTCCAAGCTGAAGAGGTGAAACAATCCGGCGCCAAAAGTGAACTGCGGTTCATAAATGACTCAAAACTTAGAACGGAACTATAGGTTAGGTGATTATCACAATATACTAGAAACGGTTGCAGTGATACAAGACTCAATAAACCTTGAGAAAGCCCCACACAACAAAATAAATAATAAAATAATAACTCATATGTATTTTGATTTATATTTCAACACTAAAACAGAATGTTGACACTTATCTGTCAAAAATGACATTTGTAGGTTATGTTTACTGTGACAGAAAAAAAACATTTATTTACCAATCGAATTCACGGAAAACTCCAGAAACACTGGAAAACACCGTTTAAACAGATGTGGACATGCACCAAAAAGTGAAACATGTTACAACTGTTTGTCACAATAACGAAATATTCATAGAATTTAAGACTACTTGACTTGCCGATAGACATGCTCCACAATAGCAAACGCTCTTTCCTCGTTGCTCTGCCTTCATAATTCTACATATAGATTCTCTGCAACTGTATGTCATCGAAAAATCACCGTAATTGGGCTAAATATGAATTAGGGACAAGCATTCATACTTTTCTTATAAAGTAAGCGGCAAAAACTGATAAAAAACTGTTTCTAAAGCGGCAACTTGCAAACAACCCATACCCTATGGCAATTTCCCAGTTCAGGCAACTGTACTCTATGGCAAGTGCCCAGGCAACTGAATAAAATAATGGGGCAACTAGAGACTTTTTGGGGCTGCCCTTATTATCTGTGTTTATTGCCATAAAAAAATCAGTCTGTAGTACTGTAAAGGATGAAGACATCTTGTCCACTTCAAACCATTCATCGAGTTTATTAAGAGATTTGTTGGTATTGGCAGTGAGCATATTAACATTCTCCCCTTCTACAGGGCTGGTGTCATCAGCGAATTGGGGACTCCACATTTAGGCGAACATACCACCACACTGAGGCGGTAGGCGATAAATATGTACGTCATCATTTACCATCATCCGATTTTAAATTTGCAGTATCAGACGTGGATCAAGAATGCACTGTATTCAGCGGGGTTTGCTATTTGGGCGCTGTTGGAATAACTCAACCGAGAAGCGAACCTGAAATCCAAGCGACAATGGCCACCTTATCTGCTCAGCGAGAGAGCCAAACTGGAATAGCAGTATCAGTGTCAATACCAACTTGCTCGCAGGGACTTGTCGTGTAAGTAGTATGCTCCTTGTCTACTGTCTGACTTTGCCTTCCGGACGTACAAATGTTATTTCAAAATGCCTGGGTCACATTTAGTGGTGTTAAATAGTTTGTAATTTAACCTATAGTTAGTGTCGCGGATTCCATTAGACTTCAATCGAGTTTCTTTACATCATTTCCTGGCTCGGATACCCATCCCTCTTATGTGCTCTGCGAGTCGCATCGTTGACCACATCGAGGTGTTTATGGTCCAACGGACTCGCGCAACTAATAGTCACAGTCCCTGAAAAGACGACTCAATGCTGACACCTAACATTCTTCTGGAGGCAGCCGAAATTTTTCCAAAGATTGTTGTCATTTATGTGTCGGATCTAACGATAGAAAAACAAAAACCAAATATGTAATTGCAAACAATATAAATGCAACCTAACTAAAATAAACTATTTTCATGAACATTACATATATCATATTACTTCGAAGACTATCAAGGTTGTTTGACATTATAAATAAGATAAAACGAATTTACTGCGAGAAACACTGTCAGTCTACCCTGGACAACGGCGGTTGCACCTTCGCCGATACGTCAGGTGTTACAAACATCACGCGGTATATTCGTTTTATCTTATTTGTAATCATAATACTTATTAATATGTAGGAACCAACTATTAAAGAAAGAAAAAAAAATATTTTACCATGATAAGTAAGCATACTTTATCTCCAAAAAAGATATCTTTTTCCATAGTAAAAAAAATTGATACTGCAGTATTTTGAACTCATTTTTGCTAAAAATGTCAATTAGGTACTTCTCCCTTCCACGACAACAATGTAACTCATTCGTTTACATTCTATATTAAAATCAATCACTCTATTTTTAAGAAGGGCAATGTCCTATACGTATATCCTCCGCTTCATGGCCTTAACCATATAACTTTGATTGAACAGATTGTACGAGGGTGGCACGGGGGCAGTCATGGCGCGCTACGCTGTTCGCAGAATCCTGTTCTACGCGAGAGGCGCCGCCGGTAGTCTGGAGAGAGCCTGCTTTGCTTTTACCTGGGCCCACGGCAGCGGAGCCTCGTCAGCTGTCTTCCGCTGCCATGTCTTCAGATGTCGAATCCCGGATGCCGTCGCACATGTATCAGGTATCGTCTCTATAGCTTTTTAGTTCTATTTTTATAGAACGATTTAGAACCATTTACAATGGGCTGATTTGATTTTTGATATTAAAAATGTAGGCAAAATAAGATTCCCATTACCTCCACAGAAAGAAAAACTTGGTCGGGGGAAAAACCAAGGGTTTGTCAAACTTCGGCCCATATGATTCATCTAGCGGCCTAGTCGAAGACTAACTCTCGTGACCAACGATAAAAGGGTATTGACGATCATTAAATTAAATAAATAATATTCACAATCAATTGATGTGTTTGAGCCGCCTTAAGAAGTATCTCAGATAAGGCGTTTTACTCACTGGAGTAATATTCCTCGTGTGTTTACTAAAATCAATAGTGTTTATTTATTTTTCTTGTAACTTGTTTTATTATCACTTTGTATTTTTCTTGCATTTCTCTTTTTTTAATATCTATTTTGCGATTTTGTGATGTCTTCTCAAAATTTACTTACATTTTTAAGTTTACTTGTTTAAGTACCATTATACTAATAAATTGAATATAACTTATAAAGTATGACATTACTTAAAACAAGTAACCCATTACAGAAGCAAGATACCAAATCTTGTAGCCAAATTTAATTGACTCGCTCTTTATTTACATTTTGCATGATTGTCGGACATAATAGGATACCACTAGCTCGTCGATGGACAGTTTATCGCAGAGCGACCCAATTAGGCTTTTAGTTTTTGTGTCTATCAGTAGTTTTTTATCACCATGTTACCTAAATAGTAACAGGTTGCTAGAGCCTTTGTAGCCTGGATTTCGCCCAGGACATAGCACAACTATTGCAATGCCCAAATTCACCAGTAGTATTAAATGTACTGACATTGGTAATATTAGTTGTATTAGATGAAACTTACCTTTCTCTCACGACTCGATTTCGGTAGTGCATTTAATTTGGTTCGTTTTGATTTACAGGTAGAACAATTGGGATTAGTTAATATTTCAGATCAAGCAATTGGTGGTTTGACTCGTACTTGCAAGGACGCTGCCAGTCTGTCAAATTTTGCGATAACAAATCTAATTTGATGGAGATTTTGATTTTTCTCTCTCTTCATATACCCGATATCTCCCGAAGTCTTACTTCGTCATATCACCTACACGCCGATTATGTGCAAATATATGCCCACTCGAGTTAGGATGCTCTCCCGACGGCTATTTCTCAAATGAATCAAATGAACTTAAACCTCGACCCAGTTACAAAACATGTTGACCCCAATGGCATACTCTGAAACCTGAGCAAATCCCAAGTTATTTTGATTAAAAGTCAGCGGCTAATGCCACCTATTGTCATACAGGCCTCCTATTCAAATTAACCATAGTGTCACACCGTACTCTAAAGATGTGAAAAATCTTGGTTTACTTGTTGACGATTTTCTTTCTTGGCAGGCACAAACTAATGAAGTCTGTAGACGACTCCACTTCGGCTTTCATAGCCTTCGTCGACTGCGAAAGTTCCTGCCAATAAAAACAAAGCTCAGTTCAGGACTTATTGTTACCATACTGGAATACGCACATGTTGCTTACCTGGATATGCTATAATTTTGTGGATTAAAAGTTTTTGACATGGCCAATATTCTAATATGATGCAAGTGTCGTTGTGCCTGTCCTATTTGGGGTATAACACATTGATAAATTTGACATTTTTCTCATTTTGCCGACCCTATTTTTCCTGATCGATTCTTCATTTTTCCATCCATCTTGTTGTGATGCTTTTTGTAGCAGTTCTTGCATTTCCGACCAACAATATGCCGAAACCTTCCTGTTCCATTAAGGTCCTGGAAAGATTTTTTCTTTACAGGATCGCGCAGTCCTTGTAGGTTTGTATGGAGGGCTGGTGATATAAATTGACCTTTAGTACCACGGGGATCAACGTGTTAAATGATCTCTGTTATAATCATTGATTTTTATAATCCTGCTATAATAATTGATCGATATTTCTTTTATATCTTCAGTGCATCCTCTGGCAGTATTGCCAGATTAAAACAGAAAGAGGGACCCTTTTTACCCTTTCCAAACAAGCTTTCCAACATCTGTTAATAGAGGTATTTATAAAGTTCTACACTGTGAGACCTATTCTTGAATATGGCTATCAGCTCTGGAACTCCTACTCATGCATAGATGTAGATGTCCTGGAAAAGGTGAAGCGAAGGGCAACCAAAATGCCAGTGTGCCTGAAGAATAGAAATTTTGAAGATTGCTTGGAATTACTTGGACTGACTACTTTCGACCTAAGAAGAAGACGAGTCAAATTATTACGATATGCCTTGGCTAGAGAATATTTTCAAATTCAACGTTAATACAAATCTTTAAGGTCACAGCAAAAACTCAACTGTGCAAAATTTAAATCTAATCCTCTTAAGAATATTCTGCAAAATAGAGTGATGGGCATGTGGAATAAGTGCAAGCTCTGTCAATCAATTCAAAAACAGACTCGATTTGTACTTAAAAATTCGTTAATATTGTTTATGACTAGCTTTACAGATCTGATCTGGATGTATCAGCAAAGCTGCCTGTCCAGAATAAATAATAATAATAATTAGAATTTGTTGCCAGAGTTTGTAAAATTATTAAGTTTACAGCGGCCTGGCCAAATTTTTGAAATAAGATTTCCCGGCTGGCCATACAACCAAATGTTTTTGGTAATTTAAACACAAACCAGAAACATATTTATTTTTCGAAAAAATAAAACAAAACGCAGAATCAAACATAACAATTTGTTTATTACGTACTTATAAGAAAATTTAATTTTACAATTTTAGTGAGACGTCTGACATTGTTTAGTAGAACTAAGTTCATCAATGTCGATCTCAACAGAGGTCGTAGCTAGAAGCATTTTCCAAATGATCATCAGTAATTCGTGTTCTCTCTTTTGATTTGATGTGCTTCATCCAACTAAAAAGCTGTTCACACACATAAATATTTCCGAATAGAGAAATCATAGCCAGAGCATGTTTGTAAACAGCCGGATATTTCTCCTCATCCAAATATGTTTTGTAGAACTCTTCTATACAAACCTGATAGAATTTCTCCTTGAACTATGCATCACAACGTATTTTACAACTTTCCATTTGTAAAGATCCTGGTACTTAATGAATTCACATCTACAGTGAATAGCATTGCAAATGCAGAAGCAAGAACCAGATGTTTTTTAAAATCTTGAAATCGGGCGTCGAATTCGAAGTTCAAGTCGGATATCAAAGAAGCCTATGTATCTGCCACGTCTGGTTGCTGTGACGGTGTAAGAAATTAAGAGGAGTTTGTTTTTGAAGTTAAATAACAATATCGAAAAGTGTACCTTGGGCTCCAAATATATTCAACCGGCTTAAGATATAATAACTAACCTGTAGTGTACTTTGGCCAACCACTCATGAAATATGCCCTAACAAAAAGTCCGCATTTACTGACATGCCGCATTATCTTATTATTTACCAGGATGTTTTGCGAGGGCTTTTGAACGTGTACCTCGTTCGATGACATCCAGCATGGTTGGATCTCTGGGTCCAGCTGGACTAGCAGGCGCTTTAGCTCCTGCTGGAGATGCCTCCACAATCCAGGGCGTCTCGGAGACAGAAGGACAGCAGACTACCACCAGGATTCTTCAATCCATGCATGTGCTCGAGTGTACCGTCGATATTAGGGAAGCCGACACCAAGGTAAGGTTATTCTTTTCGCTAAGTGCTAATATTTCTCTAATAAATTACTTTTTTATGCATTCTTTGTTATTCTCAGGGGGCATTCAGTGCTGTACCTAAAGAACGTCTCGGTTGGAAATTACGCGCTGGAGTAGACAAACAACTCGTCATAACCGTTCAACAAGTTAATAGCAACTCACAACATTCCACTAATACGGTATTCTATATAATTATTTGCAACTTCAGTAAGAATGGTATACTTTTGTCTATGACAATCCATTTTAGATTATGGTATAACATATGGTTTAACAGCTTTAGTTCCAGTTATAAAAGAACAGAAACCAGTTGTTAGAGTGATTAGCTCCAAACTGTTTCAATACCTTTCTGAAGATCTTTTTTGTGCATATAAGTTAGGGCGACTAATGTGGCCGTGTAGCTCGGGCCTGATGATCAGCTTTGTTATTTTTGGTCGATCTGACTCACGGTTCAACGCTTATCCGGCAGCCTCCTCAAAAAGGGCTTAGCTTGGTGAAACCAATGTGTAGCGGATCTGGGAAAATGCCTCAGGCTACCCTGGGTCTTTGATGCACTGGTCGGTTTACCGGCCTTTGCTCGATCGGCGAATAGCCGGGAAGGGGGGGGGGGTCTGATTGTGTATGCTTTCTATAGAGCGGGGGTAGATATTTACCTGTGATGTCTGTCCGTAGAAACAATCCATTGGCCGCCCAATCTTGGGTGGTAAGCCGAGTAAAGGACGCCTCGGATCCGCAATAAATTCGCTGCGAATTGACGCTATCATCAGGTAGAAGCCGTACAAGCGACCTCCGGATGGTCAGAGAAATCTGATCAAATTTGGGAGTGAGGCTTGAAAATTCCCAGTGCCTAGCGTTAAAGAGTTGGTCTCTCACGGGCCGTGACGGAGCTTGGTACGTGGATTGTTTTCGTCCATATGTCCTGCGTTTATTTCGGGGCGACAATCGTGTTCATGATAAGGCCTTGAGGTGGCGGGTTTATCCATAGCATGTGACAAATACAAACTCTGAGCATATAAGTTCTGCATGTAGATCAGCTGTACATAAAACTGATAATGACCATGTTCTTTGGTAGAAGAAACCTTCATCCTCTCTCACAAAAAATGTAACTGACAAGGGTGTCTTTCTCCGTGACGTTTTCTATACCACACATGGTATAGAAAAAGTTTACTTCTATACTTTCTATACCACACATTTGGCCAAAAAAGTTTAATATTTCTGACCCCAAAAATTTACAACACCTTTACATATATTTAAAATTAAACTAAACCTTTGGATCATGTGCAATGGAAGGGAGTATGCAAACACAATTCTGAAAAAATATATATTTTCGGTTTTAGTTTATGCCATATATATATTACAATATATTCGTTTGTAACAAAAATCACTTTTCTGTGCATGTCGCACGTTCTTCACATGAATTTTTCAGGTTTCATGAGTATTCTTTTGATTTTCCGTTCTAATAATAATATTTTCCTAAAATAAGTCTTACATAACCTAAAAATCTATTTGACGGTTGCTGTCATTCAGTAGTTCAGTGTTGCTATAAAGAATTAAAAAACTATAAATTCATTAAATTATAAATAAACAATAAAACCAGGCATAAAAAAGTTCAATATTATGTGAATTGTGTTGTATAAATTAAATAATTTATTGCATCAGTCAAAATGTTTCTTTTCTGGCTTGCCTGTTCTGTCACAATGTCCTTTTTTTGGTAGACATTCTTTCTGGCGAAAATGGGGACGACGAGGACTCACTTCTGTAACTGACAAATGAGTACAATACACAGAATTAAGGGTCATTTAAAACTTTTATTATATCGAATATCGAATTACAGAGGGTCCATATCAGCAACATAAAAAGTTGAGGGTGCACAAGATGTAAATCCTCATTAGTGGACTTCATTTGGTGTCCCGTAAATATTGTAATATACATAAAATAGATTGAGTGTACAGCATAGTATTTTAAACTTATATAAACTTATATTAATCGCAATAAACAAATGCACCCATCACAAGTGTCGTGGAAGGAAATCAACACAACTCAAATTGCATCACTATTCGTTGAAGAGGCCAACTCACATGACTAACTAGGAAAGGTGTGAGCGAAATATGTGAATGCATTGCGCTTCAACGGTTATCTGTGCGAGCGAGTGAAATAGACGTGTCACATGAACAACCAAACGAGATAGTGCTACAATTGCATTTGTGCGCTTTCTTCAAATGCTTTGTACTTCAATGTCATGGTCACTTAGAAATTAACGCTTAGAATGCTCTGCAATATTGAAATACATTCAATAAAGCTACAAATAAAAATTGTATAAATTTTTCCTTTTTTATAACTGTCTAATTTACCAAAAAAAACCTATAAAAGCGATTAGCAC
>JAOPUG010000120.1:4229947-4241061 GCA_027564375.1 Micropterix facetella
AGATTTTTGATGCAATATTATTTAAAAATGAGATATTGTTAATGATAAATGTATTTATTGACTATTTCTTTATAATAATAATTTGGAATAAATGGTCTCAATATTAATGGGTCTGCTATTATCTGCCACAACTGAAATGTAGCAATGAAATTTCTGCATATGCAACTGTGCGAAACTGAAATAAGTATGCGGGAATATGTGAAAATATGTGCACATCAGGAAAATGTGAACTTTGTTACCCAATATATAATATTTACATTAAAAAAATAATGTATGTTGAATCTCTTCGTTTTTATAAAACGTTATTATACATTTCCAAAGAATTATTATCATTTTTTTAAAGAATTATTATAGTCGGAGAGATGTAGCCCAATCAGCAACATGCCGCAAGCCTTTTTGGGTCGCCAACATGGGGCAGAGGCGTGGGGGCAGACATTGTTTTTTTATTAGAAGACTGGGAATGCTTCAGAATGTTCCAGGATGTTCTAGAATATTCTAGAAAGGAAACGCTGTGACATTTAGCTATAGATAATGTGGCATTTTATATAATAGACTATTTCTACAATTTTTTTCATATCATTCCTTATTACTTTTAATCCCCAAAATTTACATTTTTACTCAATTTGGGTTAGTTTAGTTTGTAGTTTGTAGAATATCCACCATCGATACTAACGGGGCCAAAGATATGGCGCCAAACTCTTCGTTCAAATACTATTAGTTGGTTGATACCTTTTTCCGTCACTGTCCACTATTCACCACTACTTAAGATATATTTCTTTCTTGAAATTACTTCACTTCACTGACCCGTCTTTATTATTATTATTAGTACACTTGATGAACAGCTTAAGCAATGTGCCCATATTGAATTGTACATATGAATAATATCAAACACTGGATTCAAGAAACTTGTCCAATCAGTTTTGAACTAGTTTACATTCACTGATTCAATCACATCTTGCTGTAGGTGATTCTAATCGTCCACAACTCTATTCGATATAAAAGCTTTCGAAGATTTGTGTGAAATGCTGTCTTAGCCAGTTTCAAAGAGTGTCCCCGAAGATTGGTATTCGCACTAAGGTGGAGTAGCACTTTTAACGTCTCGATCAGGTCTCCACGCTTTTGCCTGTCCTGTAGTTGGGCACTTTCTATGGAGAGTATCTCCTTGTTGTTATTACCTCTACATGTTACCTTATAAGACCTAGGATTAATATTTATATCTAGTATTTTTAGTCAATAAATGGGTAACTCGGGGCGGAACGGAGGGGGTGGTCTCTGCGCTCACCCCCTGCGAGTTTACCCTTCTGGTACGCGCGGAATTGTCGTTGCATGACATCCCGGGTAGACAAGTCGTTATAACTACCCGGACGATGGTTGGGGTTTCTGCCCTCGCCTACCGCCTTGAGGCTCTTAAATACCCCCGGGTTAATCTATACAGAGAAATAACATCTCTTCCCATATATTTTTTCTCTTGCCTGCCTTTAATCCTGACACACATTGTGCCATCGCTCGTTTTCGTCCTATCTCCATCCTGTCGCCTTGACTCCTCACACCTCAGCGATCTCTTGAGGCGATGGTCTCTCTTGCTCGCCGATGTCCGCAACAATTTATTTAATAGAATACTCAGAATTAACATTTCAATTCTGACTGTTTCAAAATTGCCCATTCATGACCTCTTTTTTTTGTCTACAACTTGTAGCATGCTACAATTGCCTGTGATGAAATACACATAAACCGAAGTAATTGAAGTAACAATAGTACGAAAAATGTAATGACATTAAATCGTCCAAAAAGACTTTTCTCAACGTTCCACATGCGGACAAACACATATATTTTTCTTTGTGGTGTTGATGGAATCTAGGAATTGAAATTAAAATGTCAAAAAAGACCTCCATATTTCAATCGCCCTAGAGTCCATCTAAACAAAAAAAGAAATAATGTCTGTCTATCTGGATGTGTGGATGTTACTATGCATGATAACTTATGTAAACTACGTCTGTTATGGCCAATACACAGAGCCAAGTCGATTTTGGGGTCTGTACGACCTAATTTTAATTTTAATCAGTACCCTCTATCCGCCGATGCAGGAATCACCTGTCCTCGGTGCGTTGGAATACACTCCGTCACGAATTCGACTCGGCTGCTAAATGGCATCAAAAGTCAGAAGTTTAAGTTAATTTAACTAAATATAACAATAACAATAACAAGAAAATAATAATATGGGCCGAAGTTTGACAAACCCTTGGGTTTTCCCCCTATCAAGTTTCAGATTTGAAATCAACATCATTAGCTCAAACCATTTTATAGCTAGCCGTTTTATAAAATGGACATTTTTTTATTAATCTCAAGAGTCAGAGTTGAAGAAAACTCCAGCAAATTTCAAACCTTCCAAATGTCACTACTTCTTTCTCTCTCGAGAGTAGGAGATAATTACTATTTATTTAATTATTTATTTATTCAAATAAACATAAGTAACCTAACCTTACAGTGTGTATGTTTAAAAGCAATGTTAATGCACTACGTACTTACACTAATACTATTAAAGTAAATATTGGAAAAAAAATCATTCAAAAATACATTTTACAATGTTCTTAAAACTAGCATTCGTTGTCATATTACACTATGTTTAACTAGAGAGGCAGTTCCTTCTTAAATTGCCACAGAGAAGTGCTAAAAATGTCAATTTCGGAAGGTAGACTGTCCAATATTTTGACCATCCTACCGATCGGTCTATCAATTATAATATTTGTACGGTGTATTGGCTCTCCCTGAACAGCAGGTGATTTCGCATCGCTGTATAGTTACCCGCGCATACAGTGGCCAATTTCGAAGTAGTTTTAACTAGACATTCTCTTTGATGATGTTATAGGTGTAGATAATGGTTGCAACACACCTACGAAATTCAAGTGTATTGTAGTACATCATGCCTAAAATGAAGCTAGATGGATAGAGCGCAGGATAGAAACGAAATTATCGAAAGTAAATATATCATATAAATTGTCTCTGGATACGCTCCAACATCAGGGTGTATTTGGCCGTATTTCCAAACCGGATGACAGAGTTGTATTCCAATATACTTCGAATAAGTATATCATATAATAAAATCATTACATTAATATTATTGAATTATCTGCATGTACGTATCAAAAAACCCAACATTTTGCTTGCGAGATTGCAAGGTTTTAACACGTCAGTAGGACAATTCAGCTGCGTATCAAATATAGCTCCCAGATCCTTTACTTCGGAAGGTCTACTTATTGGATTATTATATATTGCATAAGAGTGTATATATAATATATACAGTTATATTTATTAACATTCGAGAGCTAATATTTTATTGAAATCAAGTAAATAACAATAAGAAACCATGATTGATCATTATGCATTTACATTTTAATAAGTCAGCTTTTGTCACCTCTCAAATATCAACCCCTTATTTAATCGAACGTGGTGATAACCCTTATTTAATAGCAGTGCTAAAAGATGTCCGACAGACAGAAGGCAAACAGTCGTTGCATTAACTGAACATTTTTTTTTACTTAGATGGTGAGGAGCCTCTCCTGAGTGGCACTGGTTCCGTGTCAAAAGACTGCTGTGAAGGTGTACTGGAAAGTTGGGCCCAAGTGTTGCGCAGGTACTTTTCACATTCAGTAAGATACTGTAATCGATACACTAAGAAGTCCACATTATGAAGATTTTGCAAGATCTCATTAAGCATTATAATAATATATCAAAACCCCAACTCAAAAAACTTAAATTTTCCTGGAGAGCCTTGGTCGCCAAAAAAATTTAAATTCTGATGTCGCTATTACAGTCAAGAGTTTTCTGTAAATAGTAAGCTACGTTTACTAACTACTTTTCTTCTTAACATTCCATTACAAAAACAATACAAGCTTCCCAAATAGTACCACTTTAAACATACGTGTCACTTTTGAATTAAAGTAAATTTATCAAAATTTCGAGTTGTGTAACTTTATACTATGCAGCAAGAAATACAAGCGGCGGGCGTGGCTAGAGAAGCTGGGCATGATGATAGCGACGCTGCACTTCAGTGTCTTAAACCGTCGCAAGGAGTCACGGACAGAGTAGAATCTCACACGTCCCTAGACTCCACATCTGCCCAGTATGCCAGC
The DNA here is from genome assembly GCA_027564375.1 of Micropterix facetella. Lineage (NCBI taxonomy): Eukaryota > Metazoa > Arthropoda > Insecta > Lepidoptera > Micropterigidae > Micropterix > Micropterix facetella. The sequence goes on from JAOPUG010000120.1 coordinate 4,234,078, forward strand.
GTTACCTGCGGCTATTGCCTCTTATAATCCTCTAAAACTTTATTCACTTTCGAAAGAGGATTGAGAATGTCATAACAATAGTTTATCCCCTATTCTAGACCACTCTGTGAACCGAAATACCCCTGCAAATGTTCAGCTGTCATCCTTCCAGATGGCGGTCTATAAATACTTGTCAGGGATGTGTACCCAAAATCTGTCGACCTGGCTCACAGAAAAAATGCATTCTAGGCAAAACTCCGTAGGCAAAAACGGCTACTTCGTCGCCAGCTACGTGAAGCCAAGATAGCCGGAGATAAGGCCCTCTGCCACAGCTTCTCACGCACGTACCTCTCCATACTTAAAGTTATACAGAGTGTAGCAAAGCAAAACAAGCGAAAAAAACCATTTTAATTACAGCAAATAGGTTTTGTCTGCCGCCAAAGGCATAATCCAAATCCCAGAACAAATAGCCACGGAATACTTGTCGTCCACGTATGCGAATCCAATGCGGTATTTTACGTACAGCCCTCCTCCGTGCATTACGCCTCTGCATCTACCTACAGTAGTTTTCACCTCTCAATTTCCATCTCTAGTTAAGATTAGCACTCAAGTAAAGAGAAAGCCGTCAGGTTTTACTCGATGTCCCAATAATATTCCTTACTTAGTGTATAAAAAGTGGCCCTGCCTTCTGTAATATTTAGGATCTATCTTCTTACACATTTGGAATAGTAGTCCCACAGAATTTTGGCTGAGAAAATCTATAGTGTCTATAGTATATAGTTGATATTATTATGGAACTTAAAATATTCTCATAACACAAAGAAAATAAAAAAGAACAAAAAGAAAGAATACAAAAAGAATGTTAAAGTTAGAGGTAAGGCCGTTGTGTGTGTGTGTATCTGGATGTTGGTTTATCGGTGTTGGTTTGTGTTGAATTATTTGTGATGAGATAATTTTATTAACAATTAGGGATAAACTAAGAGGTATACAAATTACGAGCTCTGAAGAGGCAGTGATTTTTAAAAAAACCCCTAAAGAAGACTGGGTCAAAAACTTCTTGCAATTGTTTAAAAAAATACAAAAAAATCAATTAGAAAAACAATAAGAAACATTAGAGGCTTAACTGTTCTGCAACATTTTTTCTTTGGCGCTAGTAGAAACTTGTGATGATATAGAAGCTTTATCATAGCTGTGGGGATGGGACCATTTCTTTCCACTAAACGGCCGTACCCCTTACTTTTAACGAATAGATCTGGCTCGGTCGGCAATTACCAGTTAGGAAATTGGCAAGTAAATCAAGCAAAAAATATCACTTACTGGTGGAGAGGTAGGGAGTCTGCGCCTCTTCTCTTCGAACCCTATGCTCAGGGAGCTCTTTTCCCCTCGGTGGTGGCTATAAGACTGGCATATAGCGGGGGGTAAAGTTTGATGATGGCAAAGGAAAATATAGGGGTGGGCAATGATCAATTTGCGACTTCACAATGCGACAAAATCGACACTGATCAATTCATTTTTCTCTTAATTTTTTTCTTCAAGTAAGATAAAGTAGGATTACGTTGACAGTTGGACTTCCAATAATATTACGGTGGGCGGTGCCCCTGGAAGTGCAGACGTTCTCGGCATGCCGGGAAGCGGAGCGAGGCCCAAGCAGCTGGCCTCTTTGGTGAGACACGGGATCCCGGAAGCGCTTCGCGGGGAGGTCTGGCAGCGATTAGCTGAAGCCGATAGGCATCAGCATCTCATGGATACGTATCGAGTGCTCATTGCAAAGGTAACATTTTTTCTAATACAGGTGGGCTTTAATTAAGTTCCTGATTTGGATCTGTTTCAAGTTTTTCCTACGACAGTATTTGTTAGAGTTTTGATGTGAATACGTCTAGAAATTCACACCATAGTGACACTTCAAAATCTTTATGTAACATTTTCATGACTATACAAAACCATCAAATAACTCAGAAACATTCAACATTGAATAACTAAACATCCATCGAATAACTAAACGTAACATTGTATAGATCAACATCAAATATACATCGCAAAATAACATCGAATAACTAAACATCCACAGGGATGGATTTAGTATCATACTAATCGATGCATAGTTCCTTTTCACCTAAATAATGAGCCGCCATTGCAAGAGGGTTGGGACGGGCAGACGGGGGACTCAACTCTCAGCGGCCATTTCCACATCAGAGAGAATTTATCAATCGGCATAGCTCGACACTCAGAGCAGCTACCATGCTACTTTTGATCTCAAAATATAGCTTTCAATTGTATTTACGAGGTAAAATCTTGAAAGATGCTATCTTTGAAAGATGAAAATATATGAAAGGTACAGGAATAAAAGGGGCTCATCGACCTAATTGGCATATTATATATAAAAATCAAAATTTCAACAATCAAATCAAAAATCAAAAGCAAAATTTTCGGCCATTCGTTTAATGTACCAAAAATTACAAAAATCGCTCTGACTGCTCTAAAAATCTATTATTAATAAAACATGAACAGAAATAAAATGGGCTCATTGCTTTTTAAACTAGCTTAGAAGGTGCACATTGTGAGCAAAGAGCAACACTGCACTAAAAGGGGCACAATGCACGGGTTTTATAGAGAACATACCCAATGGCAGCCACTAAAAATCTTCATACTAGACTGTTAGCCAGTTTATAACGTCATACATTTTACGCTGTTAAAGTTAGAGTAGCATCAAAATAGTGATTTTTGAACTGCCCGGTGGCATAGTGGTTAGGATGCCTGATCTCCATTATCCGTTGGAATAAAATGAAAGGAATTGTATTTTCAATTCTGTTGATAGAATGTAATAATAACACACACACACACATACATACAAACACCATAGTAGGGTTGGTTGTAAGAGATTGTCGTATGATAATAAACCAGCCCATTTCGAAATTTCACAATAAAAAGTAGAAATAAACAATTTTTTCTTCAAAAATTGTAGTAAGAGTGAGTTGAAATCCACAAAATGAACGTAATAGTTTAATGTCGTCAAAGTTGATTAATCATTTTTTGAGCGCGGACTGGTTATCTTGACTTGCTGTATGCAAAAGAATCTACTTTTCCCTTGCCTCCAATAAAAAACTTAAAATTGAAAAATCTAGCAGCGAGATCTCGTTCTGTACAATTTACAACAGCCTTTGGGAAAAAGCCTCCATCGGCGGAAGGAATAAAAGATGCCCTGCCATCTAAGGAAATATTTTTTTTATTGCTACGATTGCCGTATAATGATGTTTTACCAATTTCTGCAGGAAATTACAGACTTAGAAGATTTAAAAAAGTTTTGCGCTCTTGAAGTTGTGGAATATTTCACTAATATTAAACACAAATAATTTTCCCTAATGCTGTTTATATTCTGAGAGAATGTAGAAAAAATATTGAATTAGAACAATCCATTGTTTCATTTCATAACTAATAATATGTTATCTATACACTATCCAAATACAACAAAAGAGACAGTGATCCCTTTCTTTGATGCAACAGGCAAAAAAAAGACTATTTACGCAATGAGCCTTTTCTTTCTTTTTACATGTCCTACTTGCCGTTGAAAAAATAATATAAAATTCTTGAATTATTTAATATGGTCAAACATTAAAATATCATACATATAAAACTCCATACATGCATTAAAAAAATGGTTTTCTGATTTTCCTGGCCAGTATAAAGGTTTTATCATTTAATTTGCAATTTATTTAAAACTTGTTTAATGTCTATGAGCCTCTTTTATTCCTGTACCCTTCATATGTGAATTAAAAGCCTAATCCTATCCTCCATTAATAATTATAATTTATTGTCTATTGTGAAAAGTTGAAAAGTGAATACATGATTTAATTCTGTCGATAGTCTATATTTATATCATTGTTACAAAACCTCCACCAATTCAGCTTCATTAGGATCGTGACCAGATTATAGCATCGGCGGAAGGTTGGTTGCTTACTTTGAACACTTAGAAATGTGTAGTGCTTCATATCGAGAAAAGCAACCCCAATACACAATGTTCTCTGGCAAACGCCTAATTAGAAGCAGTTAAGCAACAAAAAGATCTTGGAATAACAATTAGTGATGATTTCAAATGGGAAAACACATAGTTGCAATCTCTAAAAGAGCCAACTCTATCTGATAAGAAACGTTTTCCAACATCTGTCGATACGGGTGTTTATAAAGATCTACAATGCGTATGTGGGACCTATTCTTGAGTATGGCTATCAGCTCTGGAACCCCTACCATGCAAAGATATAGATGGCCTGGAAAATATGGAGTGAAGGGCAACCAAAATCCAGTGGGCCTGAAGAATAGGAATTATGAAGATCGCTTGGAAATATTTGGACTGACTATTCTCAAACAAAGAATATAAAGAGATATATTTATAAATTCAACATCAACACTATTCTTCGAGGTCACATAAGAAAACCTAACTGTGCACAATTTAAATCTAATCTTGTTAAGGACGTTCTGCAAAATAGAGCGGTGGACATATGGAATAAGCTACCATTTGAAGTGATTAGTGCATACTCTGTCATTTAGTTTAACAACAAACTCGATTTGTAATTGTAATATAGTTCTGGATCTATCAGCAGTATAGTTAAGATCTGATCTGGATCTATCAGCAAAACTGCCTGTCCAGAATAAAAAAATATAGTTTAGAATAAATCATCAAAAAATTCAATAAAGTGATGTTTAATGACTAATAATAATTAAAAGTCACATGCGGTGCTTAGGGTGGCCCATAGCGGCACCGACTTCAAAGGGCCCAAGGGGCTCAAGCCCCCTCAATGTCAGGGGAGGTCAGCCCCCCAAAAGAATTGAAAAATAAGTATTACAAAATAAGTCATAAGCTTTTACGCGACCCAGAATAGAGATAACTTTGTAGCCTAATTATCAAAAAGGCAAATTACAAATGTCTATACATATATTATCTAACTTCTACTAATCTTTTACTATTTCGAGGTTTTTTAATAAATATGTATTTAAGTAATAAATCTCGCCAACATTTGTATGAATCTTTTTTACACCAAGGCAGTAGTTTTTTAAATTAGTCTTAAGTGCTGTTAATGACTGAATGTACAATGTACAAAAGTCAAACACTTACGCAAACCAGGGAACCTATCATCACCTATGTTCCATGTCGCATACTGCCGACAGGCGGCAAGCCAGCAAGTCACTGAATCATCCCTCACAACCCTCCCCCCTTATCGCTATTCCCACAATCCAAATTTAAGACTACTGCTTAATGATTTTGTAAAAAGGAACTCAGTGAATCCCACCATCTTTGCTGTCTGTTAGCTTGTAATTCTTCATTATTGAATGATGTCATATATCTATATTTATTTTTGAATACTTTTTCTGAGGGGTGCCCCCGACCCCGCGGTAAGCCTCCAATCATTTTGAGGTCGACGTCATTGGTGGGCCACACCACTTCCCTAATCCCACTGCATGTCACTGGCAGCAGGTTATCATTAGATCTCAGAGGGCGCCCATGCCAATACCAGGTTTCCCAATACCAGGTATACATGCCGATGGTAGAGTAAACCTGGTATTGAGATAATCAGGTGCAACATCCTTCAAGATCCTGAAGAACAGCAGTTTCTCATATTTTTTCTCCTGTCATTCAACGATTAAAGCTGTTCTCTGGACTCATGTGTGGTGACCACCGAAGGACTCTTCATATATGTGATTTATTTACAAGGAACAAAATGAGGTTCGATACTCTTTAATCAGTCTGTGTGCTCACTGATGATAAGTCCTGTGGATATAAATTATGACTTTCATTCTCTTAGGAGTGTCCATGCGAGAGTGTAATCCGGCGAGATATAGCGAGGACTTTTCCAGCCCACGATCATTTCCGAGAAGCCGGCGGCTTGGGACAGGATTCTCTTCTTCGATTGGCTAGAGCTTATGCTCTCTATGATGAGGAAGTCGGGTACTGCCAGGGTCTTAGCTTCGTAGCCGCCACGCTGCTCTTACATGTAAGTAATACATACATGCTTTTTTAGTTTGCGATTTGGTGAAAGTCTCATATGCAAAACCTTCCTTCTAGATGTAACACTTGACTCTCCAATAATTTGATCGTTTTTAGTTTATTTTCCATCTATTTTTGAACTATAAATATTTATAAAGGATGTTTTTTTAGTGGTTTTGTTTTTAAATTGGCAACACTTTTTCCATCGACAGCCAATTTGATAACTGACAGCTGATTTGTGCTCAGTTCTGTTTGCTATTCTACCATGAATAGACTTTACGCCAGAACAAATCTTGCAAATTGTGCAAATTTATTATGAGAGTCGTGATTCAGTTCACAAAACGTACCATGCGCTGCATCCATTTTACGATGAGGCTCATTTTTAGTTAAACGGCTTCGTCAAGAAACAGAATTGCAGAATTTGTTGTGGAAAAAACCCAGAAGCCTTAGTTGAGACGCCCTCACATCCACTAAAAGTCACTGTTTGGTGTGATTATTGTGCAGATGAAATCATTGGCCCATATTTCTTTAAAGATGATGCCGGCCGGAATGTTACCATCAATGGAGAGCGCTATAGAGCCATGATTGCTGATGTCGAAATATAACTGAAAATTATGGTACAATTTAGTTTGTAAGTCGATTTACTTTATGTACACAGCCAATTGGCTAAGAATTATAAGAAAATAAAGTTGTTTGGCAAAACAATGAGTGTGAGCGAGACAGAAGTTAAGTTAGAGAGAAAGTAGATGACCGGCTATAAAATGCCTTACGAATGGGAAACAGTTGTGACGCGCAGTCAGCGAATAAGCGCCCTTTGTATCAGGTAAATTTTATTTTTAATTTTTATTTTATTTAGTAAACAAGCAGTTACAATAAGTGCTTATACTAAAATTTCTTATAATTACATAAGCAAACAAACCATAAATAATGTTTCCAAAAGTTAAACAAATCAAAATTGTGCTAACTGCTTTATTAAGAAGTATTTATATTAAAAGTAAGAAAATTTATATTATTATTTTATAGAAGTA
>JAOPUG010000120.1:4254041-4268697 GCA_027564375.1 Micropterix facetella
ATATCTTTCGTGTTTGCAGAACAAGTGGAGACTGAAAAAATGGACAACGAACTGGAGCAGCTTCGTTCGAGCAACACCCAGCTGCAGCTGGAAAAATCGAGCTTCGAAACTGCTATAGCGTCCCTGCGGGAATCGTGCGAACGCTCTCAGCGCGACGCAGAACGAAGTGCCACCGTAGCACGAGATTACCAAGTGATTGCAGCGAGGCTCGATGCGGAATTACATGCGACGAGATCCGCCGTTCAGCATTGTAAGGCTTGCTCCACGGCCATTGCACAGGCGAATACTACTAGTATGTACATTCATATACAATATGTTCTTTCTCAACATGATCAAACTCTGTCAGAATAAAACCATGTCAAAATCTACTTAACCAGTACATTGAACAATCTTTAAACTATAAAAAATGGCTACTAGAATAATAGTTAGTATTGGCCAACCTGAAAGTTGCAAACCACATTTTAAAACGTTGAAAACTTTAACATTCCTCTTGTTATATATTTTAGAGCTGATGACTGACTCTCATTCGGAGCGGAACAATTACAAAACAAAACTTACAAATAATAAGCTCAGGCTGAGCAACCAGGAACAACACTGCAATGAATTGGTAGCATGTCTCGAATTAGACAGGGTATTGAATATACTTTTATAGGATATAATTATAATAATATACCAAAAGAATTTCAATATTTAAAATGTAGAAAACATTTTTTGGGGGCACTCAAAGGGTTTTTAGTGGAAAAGGCATTTTGTAATTGGCAAGAATATTTAAAAATATAATTATTAAAGTTGTTCCTTCTTTAAAAATAATTAAATAGTTCTTGAAATGATTTCATTGATTGTGAGAATTATCTGCAACCATTTTACTAATATAATTTTATTTTAATATATAATATTGTAGTCAATAGTAGTTCATATTACTATATTATTTTATAAGGTAATAAAAAGTTACAAACAGCTTTACAGACCAAATAGTCTTAAATCATTGTTTCGATGCAGGCAACTATTTACAGACATATTACTAAATAGGTAAAATTACAATATAGTTATAATATTATTATTATTATAGTTAACAGGCAGGCAGCTCAAGCTGATGAACCTATGTTGCTTGCATTGCAGTTTTTGTGGAATAAGTCCAGCTTTTTTTTAAAGTCATTGACTCTTTTGGTACTGATCACTTCACTAGGGAGAGCATTCCATTCATTTCCCACTCTACTGCTGAGAAAATGTTTCTTAAGATTTGAATGGAAATATTCTTGCTGGAGTTTCAGATGATGCCCACGCAGAGGTGTATTGGTGTTCATGGTGTAGATAGTATGCAACCCAGGAATACGATTCATCAGGATCTTATATGTCTCAATCAAGTCACTTCATGCCATGTGTTGCTCCAGAGTGGTCAAACTGAGAGCCGTCAATCTTTCCTCATATGTTAGATGCTTCAAGTTAAAAGGCATTTTAGTCGCTCTTTGCTTAACCTTCTCTAAAAGATCGATATCATTCCTAAAATATGGGTTCCAGATCTGGTAGGCGTGTTCCAAAATGGGACACACAAATGACTTATAGATTTTCAGCATCAGCTCCTTTGTAATATGATGAAAGAATCTCCGAATGAGTAACAATGAAGAGTTTGCCTTTTTTACTATTGCAGTCACATTTTCTTCCTATTTTAAGTCTTGGGTGACTATTACACCAAGATTCTCTTGTGATTTCACAGTACGAAGACGAGTCTTTTCCAGAAAGTATAGGAGCCTATATAATAATCTCATCAAATCCTACCTCTCTAATCGATAGCAAGTAGTCAAAATAGAAGGATTGATATCAACATCTTGCGGTGTTCCACAGGGCTAATTTTTGGTCCTATTTTATTGATTTCCATTATAAATGACAATGATTAGTTATTACCGCAAAATGTCCAGACGATTTTGTATGCCGATATTTCACTTTAATGCAAAGAAACCTAAGCTTTATTTTTAAGGATAAGAATCTAGGTATACTAAATAATACGGCAAATAATGCATTAAATATGGCATGCAATTGGTTTCAAGAAGACAATATCCGCTTTAATGCAAACAAACCAATTGCCATGCATTTCTCGACTAGTCATAAAAAGGTAGTTAATTCGCCTAATGCAAAATATCGCAAATTAATTCAATTAATACTAGTGCAAAATGAAATGTAACATAACTATGAGTAAAGAATGCAAATTGCCGGGTGTCGTAGTATACAATAAATTAAATTGGAAACCTCGTATAGACGAGCTATGTAGAGGTCTCTCTTCTGCGGTTCGGAGGATTAAATATTTAGCAGGTGAGTTTGCATCTTAGTCGATATACCATTCCCGAATGGCTAATGGTATTTTGCTATGGGGCAACACCACTGACAGTGCCACAGTTCTTATTATCCAAAAACAGGCAATTAGAGCCATTGTTGGGTTGCTCGCGATGAACATTGCGCTCCATATTTTTAAAAGTTCAATATCCTGACAATCAGAGTACATTAAATACAAAAAAACGAAATTGTCTTCCACATAAAATATGCATTCTATACACTCGAAGAGTTCTACAGGTGTGCTAAATCGTTTTCTGTGTGATGACTATTTTGTTTGGATCATTTTTAATCCTATAAATCACTTTCCTATCTACTTATTCTATAATCCTATCTACTTATTTTCTTGATAAGTCATTATAACTAATAGACTGTACTTTTTTTGAAATTAATAATATCAATTATTTGTGATTATCAAAAAAAGTTTATTTTTTTTAAGATTATGTGAAATGTTTTACCTAAAACTGACGAATTGTATAGCGATATTGTATAGTGCTCTGATTATCCAATGATCTTTTCTATGCTATGTTACTCTGATTTTTATAAATTGATTATTTACAAAACTTAATAATACATAGCACAATTTAATATTTAAAACGCACTTATATAAATAAGCTTCTAGGTGATGTTTCAAATGTCAGAGTTGATTGAAATACATCTAGATTTGGTACTATCGACAGTAGTGCGTTTAGTAGTGCGTTCCCACAACCATTGCCATCCGCCCGACATTCATACGTGAGAATGACTCTGCCAGCAAAACGTGAAATTTAGCATGAACTTATTTATTGTCAGGCACAAAAAATCGATTTAGGCGACCCTCTACCACTGCAAAGGGTGTTAAGAAGTGTGCCTGTGTCAAACAGGGATGAGGTGTTTTTCCCATTGGATTGAAATAATTTATTTCTCTGTTTTGACAGATATGCCACTTTTAGATGGTGCAACTGACGTGTCGACGACAGACAGTGTCGACGTCCTTAGATCGCGTGTCCGCGAGCTTGAGCTTGAGTTGGCGCAAACGAAGTTAGCGCACGTGCAAGCGCAGTGCAGTAATCAAGAGCTATCGCACCGCCTCACACATTTGGCGCATATCAACGCGTCGACAAAGCAGGCATGGCCGCCTTGGCTATCCAAAACTATTGGTAAGAATAATCATATTCTTGGTGCTTATAAAATTTTCATTATTAACAAGGGTATAATAATAATGATCCTGTATTCGTAAGTTGGAACAAAAGCGTATCCAATGGCTTCAAAATGCCTGTGCCAGATTTTTTTTCCCATCCCTTCCTAAACAAATTTTCCATTCTGAACATGTCGAACCGCAGGTAGCTTCACTTGTCAAAATTCACATATAAAATTGTGAAAAATAAAGCACCAAAGAACTTGTCATCCAAACTAAAATGGTCCTACCGCAGTAGTCATCTGGCTATAATCCTGAAGCACAAGACTTTTATATACACGGGTAGTTTTTACATATGCCACGGCAGCAATGAAGAAAAGTCTAGACATCCAAATCCACTGGAATATTTTGGCTCTTTAAATTCTAAAATTCTGCTCAAGGAACAACTTTTGCTATAGAGATATAAAACGAAAAATCTTCCATTAATCTTAGAGTATAAGAGTTGAAGAATATTCTAAACAAATTGGAAAGCTTTCGAAGATTACTAGTTTTTTACTAAAATTCGATAAAAATCATTTGGTTGGTTTTTTTTTTTGCAGAATTCTTCATTTTTACTGAAAAATTTTGCTAAATTTTATTAACGACTAATTAGTTTTGACAGATTACCAATAATTCATCAACTTATTGAACTTATAAATTTATATCGGGATATTTAAAAATTCAGAATATTATGCTAGCAGTCCACTCTTGCCGAGACATATGAGATAGAGTGTGTATATTAGCTCTCGCCTCGTGTTGGCCTGTCTCGTGCGCTCTCGACCGCCTCGCCTCGCCTACCTGGCCCAGAGAATGTACTGGGCAGGCCTTGGCCCCCTCGCTTCGCTCGGTAAATCTCACCTCGTCTCGTGAGCGCTCGCTTGATTGCGGTCATCGTAAATTGCAAACATGTTATAATCATAACCTATAACTGAACTTAAATGATCAATTGAAACCAGAATTCTCATAAACCGCATATTTTATTTCATTCGCAAATTTAGTATAAACGCTATGACAGGTGCACTGCACTTATTTATTTATTTATTAAGGAAAACATACAGCGCTACAAAAAATAATAGAATTACATTAAATACAGTATTTTTGGCCGATGATATATTTTCAACAATAGTTTCAGTGAATTAAGTCTCCAATATGCTCAGTGTCTACATAGGGGATGGGAGAAGGAAAAGGAAGGAATGGGTGAAGTGTTGATATTGCATATACTATTATTATATATATTATATGCCGTACAAAACGTAAGAAAAATATAAAACTTTATTTTTAAAAATGTATTGTTTTAAATATGAATTTATATTCATTTATATTTATATGAAAAAAATATGAATTTAAAAAATATGTACCACACTCTTTACAAGGCATTGCGGGCGGGCAGTTGAGTCACTGATCTCTACTCTAGACGTCTGTCTGGCGGGTATCAATGTCGTGACGATAACTGTTGCTATGTAGATATATTATTAATTATAACTAGTGTTTACTCACTTGCCGTAAGGTGTGCGGTCTTGAAATGTCCACTTGATGATTCCACTTGAAATTTCCATTTGAAACAACAAGGAATTGCCAAAATCTGTGACACCAGCTGAGTTAGCCGCTGCCGCTGAACCGCTTAACAGCTATCATCATGCCGTTGTAGTTGTTTAGGTTGGTACCCCTCTTTAATTTGTATTGAATTTTGCAGGTTCGATTAAAGAAGCCGCACAGAACAGTCGACCGACCTTCCAGACATATCTCCCAAATTTGTCCAACTCGGAGAAAGAGCTCGCGTCGGCCCAGCAGCCGATCAGGCGACACGATAGCTTACCGATTTCGAATCACTGCGATTCGGACAACAGAAGAGTCTCGCAGCCGTGTGCCAACCTTCCGAAGGAAAATCACAAGTCGAAGAGGCATTCGATGATGGCCGATATGGGCAGCGCCAACCGCGGAGTCAAAGAAACAGAGCTTAGGGAAATATCGCGGAGAAGTCAAGACTTGGATATTATAAGCAATTCGAGCATGGGTTAGGTTTGTTTTTATTTGGCAGTCCGTCGTTTCAAGTGTGTAGTAAGCCTTTAACTATGAAGTTGCCGTTTCAAGTGAAATAATGCAATGTATGATCAATGAGCAGAATCGATATCGACGGTCAAAGGCAAAGTGACTAATGAGTCATTTTGGTTTAAAAATCAGTTATATATACCACTGAAAACAGCGAATTTTTCTATGTTTAATGAGCAGGATTTCATGGCAAACGGAGATCACTTTTTGACTTTTTAGCCATTTTAAATTAAACCATTTTTATAAATATTGCGATGTTAAGAACTAAAAAAAAGAATACTTTCCTATTTTCATTCTTAAGTTACCTTACGAATCGTCAAATCACTCATTATAAGTTTAGCCGTTCCATTACTCATTATATTTGGCTTATAAGCAATTATTTTATAACTAGTTGGTTGTAGCGCGCCTGAGGCGCCCCTCAAATAGATCGAAATTTGAATGTTACAGTCCCCCCTGTTGTCCACGTCCTTCCTCCCTCCCCTTCCTCTCAACACTTCCACCTCTTTCCCAACCCCTTTCCCTTCCCCCCGCCGCCCCAGCCTTACACAGCGTCTCCAGAGTTACAGTCAGTGAATCAGTGATCAGCGTAGCTGTTTATTGCGATTGTTAAATGTGATAACCGTGGCTCTTATGATATTATGTCAGTCTAAAAACCACACCTTGCACGCAAGACCATTAGTCTTACTGCAGAATTATATAAAGGTCATTCTTCCTTGCATAGAGAAAACATGATATTGATCCAAAAGGCGCACATTATTCCATGCAATATCAGACTTTCTGCAATTAGCTGATAATTTATAATATGGCTTATAAACATTTTGAATGTTCCAGTATATGTCTTAAAGAACATTAGTAATTTGGACTCAATCATAATTTAACTGATAAGGATAAAACATTTACACTCCCATAAGATTTCTAAATAAAGCTTATGTCGCTTAGATATTTGTTTCAGAATTAACTAATTATTCATTAATCCTTTTACCCAAATGAAAAAAACTGATTTGAATAGCAGGCCATGCATTATTATTATTATATTTAATGCATGGCCGGCAGGCAGGCAGGCAGCTTAAGCTGATTACAGTCCGTGCTTGCATTACAGTTTTTGTGGAATGTCCAGTTTATTTTTAGTCATTGACACTTTTGGCACTGATCACCGCTAGGGAGAGCATTCTATTCGTTTACCACTCTACTGCTGAGAAAATGTTTCTTAGGATTTGAATGGAATGATTCATGCTGGAGTTTCAGATGATGCCCACGCAAATGCGTGTTGGGTTTCATGGTGTAAATAGTCTGCAACCCAGGAATGTCATATAAATGCATTCAGGATCTTATATGTCTCAATTGAGTCACCCCGAGCCCTGAGTTGCTTCAGAGTCGTCAAACAGAGAGCCACCAATCTTTCTAGAAGATCTAGATTCATCCTAAGGTATGGGTTGCGGATCAGGTAGGCATGTTCCAAAATAGGTCTCACAAACGACATAGATTTTTAGCATCAGCTCCTTTCTAATATGGTGAAAAGCTCTTCGAATGAGGAACAGTAGAGAGTTTTTCTTCTTTACTATGGCAGACATATTTTCTTCTCATTTTAAGTCTCGGGTGACTATTACACCAAAATCAAGACTTTTCCAGAAACTAGGGCTGTTTAGTGTTCATTTTTCCAAGATGAACGACACATTTTTCAGAATTCAGAATTAGAAGCCTTTCCAATGTAAATCTTAATCCGTTAAAGATAAAGGGAGGTTCTGTAAAGAAGAAAACAATGTGATAAAATATATTTTAACCATGCAATTCACTCACAAAACGGCGGGTAACTAAAGTGTAATGATTTTTTTCTTGTAATCAAACCTTAATGGCTCCGTTGTAAAGTTTATTCAATGGCTCGTTAGTCACTTTGCTTTGCAACTATCGGTAGTAATAAAAACTTTTTATTTGCGTAAATTTTTAAACGAAGAGGTGAGTCTATTGCCACCTGGCAATATCCAACAGGTAGCTAACCTGCGGTATCTATCATATCGATGAGCCCATAACAGTCACAAACATACAGAGATATGAAAAAAGTGAAAAGTACTAGTTTATATGCCCGAAAGGTAGAAATTTGGAAAGTAGAGACGAAGGAAAAAAGGGAAAGAACTGATTAGCTGCATCTGAGAGAAGTAGTGTTATTTAAGCCGAGCTGCAAAAAGTGAGTCGCTTAAGTTAAACCGGGAGACCATTCCGAAGCCTCGCAGCATGAACAAAAAAAGAATACAAAAAAATCCATTCTTTGGGAAATGCTTTTGAAAAGTTACATTCCCAGACCTGGGTCTCAGTCGATTAACAACACGGCCGGTAAACCGACCAATACGTCAGCCGTCCAGTTCCGTTCGAGGTTCCGTCTGCAGATCCGCCACCCAGCGGTTTCAGCGGGTTGGCTCCCGGATAGGAGTTGCTCCTTGACTTGAGCCGACCAGAACACTTTTTGAGCCGAGCCGACCACACTTTTACAACGTTGGATTTAAGACTTATACTCGGGTGAACCCGTACCCTGGGGCGTTTCAACAAACTTTATTGTTGCATAGCCCCGACATGAACGTATAGAATTTGGACAATATATATCAACAATCAGACGTCCAACTCCTTACAGCGATGGCACTGGGAATTTCCAAGCCCAGTGGGGCGTCTACACGCCGTCACTCCCAGATGTGGTCAGATTACTCCAACCTCCCGTCTGGTAGAACTTTCCGAGTCGCTTGCGCGTTTTTCTGCCTTATGCTTCGAACAACCATCCATCCAAAGTTTTCACCGAGTGCATATGCCGCATTACCGGGATACACTCGGATCAGACCAGTCGATCATCGCATATATCCGAAAGTGAAGGACCCCTCTTCAGGATGGTTGCTAAGCAAAGGCTAGCATGCTGACCGGTGCTCAGACATTCAGGGTCGCCCGAGGTCTTCCCCCAGATCAGCCGCACAGCGGGTTCACCGGTTTCGTCCCTCTTCGAGGAGGCTTCCGGATAGGAGCTGAGCCGGCCGAGTTGACATAACGGCTTTCATAGCCCAAGCTACATGGAACCGTTAAGAACTTTTACAACAGTTAAAAGCCCGCATAAACAACTTCGAACTGCAACCATACTAGTGGGCGGAGAAATTCATCCAAATCATGTAACAGCGTAAGGGGCCTCACTGGGTCGCCTTCTCGGTGCCTTGTGGTCTGGTTTCGGGCTCTGCCTAGCTGTGGAGCAGACGGTAGATTGTCTTTTGTCAATCAAGTCTTTTTGATACGTTCCAGGGTACAAGATGCCAAGAGCATTATAACATCCTAGGATGGCGGGTAAAATCCGCAGCAATGGACACCTATATACTGTGAGTACTTCGAACATCTCTAGCATTTCCAAGTTTGCATCCTCACCGACTAAAACGACTCAGTCACTCATTATTTTATAATAAACAACCAAACCGCTGACACAAACAAGACGTGCACACAGCTTTCCAACAACAAAAGTAACAAGACAGCGTAGCTCGCCGCCAAGCAATCATCTAGTCGACCGGTGGCCATTTTGCCACTTCGCTTAATCGAGGATTATTTTTCTACGCTCATCCTGTAAGCTAAACTTTTGTTTATGTCCATTAATAAGCCCCTTAACCATCAACCTCAAAAACTACACTTTGAGCCCGGAAGTAAAATGGCTGAAAAATGATAGCTGATTCGGGTAAAGAACTGCAACTTCCTGGTTAAAGAGTTATTATAAAGATGAAACCCATGCCAATAGAAATGATGCCTTTTGATTAGTCTTCTCGATTTAGTTAGATTTTGACGAAAAACAGCGTATTTGCCATTTTCATCGAGTATGCCTTGAAAGGATTATTTCCCACCCAGAAGAAATCTCACTAGATTGTTCACAGTGTCATATAGTGCCATTGGTAAGAATAGCGCATACCGAAAGAAAACGATGGAAGCGATATTGTATTCAAAATAGTATTAGTGTAGTATTTTGTAACTATATGTCAAGGTGGATTTGAACAAAAAGTAATTAGATTACGGTGCCATCTTTCCGTGGGAGATTTTCTTGTGTTTATGATACCGCACTTGTGTGCTCTAGAATGTTCTTGTGTCCAGTTCACTGTAAATATTCCATTAGCCTATCTGCTCCATTCTTATTACCGATCTTATGGCCCGATATGGCCACCGCGCAGTCCGACCGAGGTCTTCTAGAGCTACTGCTGTTGATTTGACACAGCGAAGTTCGCCGGAGACCGTGGTAACCAAGCCGCATCGTCGAGGAGACGGTCTGAGACTGTTTCGTTTGAGGAGACGAAGTCGTAACGAAGGAAACTCGATTTGAATTACAATATTCATCGTAACGAATTTACGTTAAGTTATGTACAATATAATTATTAAAAACCATCACCGTCTATTACTGAATCCGAACTGAAGAACTGCCGCTGAGGCGCCTCCTTTATTGGTCGTGTTGTGGTGGCGTCGCCGCCTCCCCCTGGGGTTGGCGACGGGATCGGTGCCCCGTGCTGTCTCTCGCTGGGCCGCATGGTTAGCGGCCGCTTGTTTTCACGCTGTCTCTTTGCCAGACATGACACATCCATAGCACCTAGCAGAATCTCTAGAGCCTCTAATCTCAAAGCAATTGTGATGCTCATACAGCCAATCTTTGTTTTTATTAAGTTTCGTGATAACTCTAGGAGACTACAGAAAGCCGGTATGGTGTATTGAAGCTGTGTTGAAGACATAGGCCTAGTAAGTTTGGTTCAAATCCGCCTTGACAGCATTTCTTTTATTTATTGAGTGCCATGCCGCATTTGTTTTTTTTTTTTTTGTATATACAGACATGTTAGTATTAAATTAGCCGGAGCAGTTCATACACAATTTCCCACTCTGTAGTTACCCCCAAATGTTCATTTAAAGCATAATTTATAATTAGTATTCAGTTCCACAAGTAGTGATAAAAAAAAAATGTGTTTATGTGGCCGATAAGAGACAGTCACTGTTTGTCTCGCTCCCTGGCACCATTCCAAACAATCAGGCAAACATTTGTTTACGTTTTTTATCACTTCTTGTCGAATAAATAAACTTTAGACTTAGTCGCCATTTGTCTCTGTATATTTTGAAGATTTTCTAGCCTAATAGTTTAATGCGTTTAAAGGAAAACAAAATGCCTTTTGTATAGATATATTTTTATAAGTTTGCATTTAGAGTATGGAGATGAAGAAGGGCTGTCTCATAGAAGAAACTCATAAGAAGAAAACTTATAAGAATTGCGTTTAAAACTTTACGACTGGAATTCAATTTTCAAATTTCAAATATAGGGCTATTCCGAAATGAAAGCTTGATTTGCCCAGTTCGTGCAATGTTAAAGTCTTGTAGATTTGTAGCTTTTTATTATGTACCAAGTTTATTTTGATTAAAATAAAAGCGTTTTTTTTATATTGGTGTTTTAATCATAATAATAATAATAAACAATAATAATAATAATAATGTAAAAAGCTGCAAAAATCCTCTTCAGTGAAGTGATCAATAATTCTATATTTTTCGTGGTAAGTTGAGGAGATGGGTCATTTGCAGCAGGAATATTCAGGACCAGATTGGCGACACTCTTAAATGAAAATGAAATACTCAGTGGCATTCAGCAAGGTTCGATTCTGGGTCTGGCCCCATTCTACTTCTCTCGGACTGTCCATTTTTCGTTGACGATATTTAGTTTTTCACCGACCCATGAATCACAGATGGATCCATAGCGCGAGACTTGGAAGCCACTCAGAGTTGGACAAAATGCTGGCTACAGAGTCCAAATGTACTATGCTGCATATAAGAAAGAATAATCCCAAAAACGGTTACTTCCTTGGTCGCACACCTGTAAAACCGGTCACGGCTCGGAAGGATTTGGGAGTTATCACACGGGTAAAAGTTGTTACGGTCGTTGAAAAAAAAAGTCAAAAATTTTTCAGACTTAAAAGGCAAAATTAGTATTATCGATCTATTTAATATGCTAGAGATGAATATCACATATCTAATATTTGCAGATACGAAAAATTAAAACATTGTACTGTATATTGATCAAATAATTTTATGCAAGTTTTTAATTAAACAAAGAATGATTGGTAAAGTAAATAAAATAAACTATAAACTGTGTAATAATTTGTAACAAAATATGGTTTTTACCCGCATTAAGCCTGCACGTTGCTTACGTGTGCGTTTTTTCGCTTTATACGGAAAACCGTGGTTACAGAAGGAAGGTTCCGCCAGATGGTGACTAACACAGTCGTTTCTGCTCGGTGACATCATCGAACGAGCCACCTACATACACTACACCATTGCAATCAACATAGATTATTATCTAAATATTTATGGTTGTACCCGCTGGCTGCGTCGCCGACTAGACTAGATCCAATTACTAATTTTTTTAACACTTTGTGCTTAAATTCCCCAACAATTTCTAAATTTCTCCACTTATTCCCCATATCATCATATAATCAATTAATGGATTGTATTCAATATTCAAAAATATTCATTGGTAATAGAGAAAAAATATTATTCAAATTTTAAAATCAGTATTTTTATTTAGTTTTATTTATAACACCATAAACTCGACAGTATAATCAATGCTTACGCTAAACTTTCAAGCAGCACTAAGATTATATGGAGTTGTAGAATCTGAGCTCATGGATTAAACTTTGTTTTATACTTTGTGTGGTCGATTTCAACCCACAAATGGCATTAAGTCCGTCACATAAAGAAAGCACGAGGTTAACTAAACGAATATCACTGTGTTCGTCGCATCCTAATGGGCGCCCATAGCGTACTAACAGTGATCATAGAGCAGAAGCATCCAATTAAAATCTACCGCGGAACCCTTTCCATATCTCTGCAATTTAACGTAACTCTGGAATTTAAGTTAT
Source organism: Micropterix facetella (assembly GCA_027564375.1). Taxonomy (NCBI): domain Eukaryota; kingdom Metazoa; phylum Arthropoda; class Insecta; order Lepidoptera; family Micropterigidae; genus Micropterix; species Micropterix facetella. The sequence continues at coordinate 4,266,462 of JAOPUG010000120.1, forward strand.
AAACCCAAACGGTATCAGTGCCACTGCATTTTGAAAAACAGTAGAGAATCGGCAACTGGAGGCAACCGCCGCTTTTAACTGCCGGGGATGAGTTGTTTTTGAAGCATTAAGGAGTTACTAAAGAAATTTTACTTACATAAAATAGAAAACCCAAGTAAAAAGTTTTCTTCCTTCGTTTCTTATTAATAGATTGAGCATTGTTACACACGCATGTCCGCCCAACTGCATGCCCTAGTCCGCACTCTTTCCGCCAAGAGATTGGTCGTTCAGCGGCGATTCTAGCTATATCGAACCATACAGATGGTCAAGAGCTACAATTGCAAAAACCCTTTCCACTCCCTTTCCGTTCCCTTTCTTATTATTATTAATTAATAAACAGCGGTGTGGCTGTAACTAGAATGATATAGAATTATCCTATGGGTTGTATGAAATCGAAGACTATCGCGGTTGTTTAACATTTAAAATAATTAAACAAATTTACCGCAATGTTTTTATAACCTATGTTGCAACCGCCATTTTCCAGGGTAAAGTGCTGTCAATTGTCATCTGTAATTCTACGGGTAGGCAGCAAACTGCTGGTGGTGGCTCGGTCGGCTCAGCTCGCGGTTCAACCCCCATCCAGCAGCCTCCCTGAAGAAGGACTAACATGGTGAAACCAATGTGCGGCGGATCCGGGGGAACACCTTGGGTGACCCTGGATGATTGATTGATAAACCGACCGTTTTGCCTAGTGGGGCCCAATGGGGCTGTTTGAGGCCTAATGGTGCTGTGTAGGGGCCTGATGGGGCTGTGCAGCTCGAGCAATATGACTATCTTGTTACACCAGTCGGCCAACTCACGACTCAGCTCCCATCCGGCAGCCTCCCCAAAGAGGGACTAATACGGTGAAACCTGCTTTGCGGTCAGACCTGTGGTAACACATCGGGCGGCCCTGGACGGTTGATCAACCGGTTTACCGGCCTTGCTCAACTGATGAATAACCGGAGGAGTCTAGTTGCATAATGCGTCTTAAGGCGAGGGGATAGATGTTGACCTGGTGTCACCTATCCTTAGAAACTACCTGTTGGCCACGATCTCGGGTGGCTTTCCGAGTAAAGGACCCCACGAGTCCGCGATATTTCCGAGTAACGGAATACCTACCGCATTATCATACCAGGTAGAAGTCACGCAAGCGACTTTGAGGGCGAAACCAAACGGGTGGATAGAGAAATCCGTCTATATTTGGGAGCGAGGGCTCGAGGGTCTCCACTGGGTTTTAAAATTTCCAGTGCCTCGTAGTAAGGAATCGGACTCTCGCGGGCCGAGGCGACGTTGGATTCTGGATATGTATTGTCCAAATTTCTTACGCTCATCTCGGGGCAATATAGCGATAAAGTTCATTGAAATGCCTCAGGGTGATGAGTTTGCTCGGGTAATGATCTTAAATCCAAAGTTGGTCGGTTTCCCTAATGGGGCTATGCAGCTCGGATCATATGGCCAATTTTGTCAACTTCGTCGACCCGACTCACAGCTCAACTCCCATCAGCAACCTCCTCGAAGAATGACTAAACCGGTGAACCTGCTATTGTAGTTGGATCTGCGAGAAACACCTCGGGCGGCCCTGGACGGTTGATGTATTGATGTCAGTTTACCGGCCTTGCTGAACTGACGAATAGCCGGGGGAGTCTGGAAGCGTATTGCTTCTTAAGATGTAGGGGTAGGTGTTGGACCTAACGTCACCTATCCTTAGAAACGATCCGATGACCACCCGATTTCGGGTGGCATTCCGAGTAAAGGATGCCACGGATCCACGATATTTCCGAGTTACGGAATGCCGCGTATGATACAATAGTTAGAGGTCACGCAGGCGACTTCGAGCCTGTGACCAGACGGATGGATGGAGAAATCGGACCTAATCTGATAGTCAGGGCCTGAGGCTGCCCGCTGTGTGACAATTCCCAGTGCCTCGCCCTAAGGTGCTGCTCTTGACGGGCAGTGGCATAGTTGAATTGTGGATACGTATTGTCCAAATTCTGTTTGTTTCATCTCAGGGCGATATAATGATAAAGTTCGTTGAAACGCCTCGCAGTGACGGGTTCGCCCGAGTATAGTCCTTAATCCAACGTAAACCGGTTTACCGGCCTTACCTCAATCAACGAATAGCCGGGGGGGGGGGGGGGTCTGTTTGCATATGCTTTATATAGAGCGGGGGTAGATATTTACCTTTCATGTATATCCTTATAAACAAACCGTTGGC
>JAOPUG010000120.1:4282685-4303051 GCA_027564375.1 Micropterix facetella
TAATTTAAAGGTATTATTTAAGGGATTTACAAATATTTAAAAATATATATTTAAATATTAGGTGCATATTTATGTTTATATTTTTATACTATTTTTCGATTGAAAAATCAATAGAAAAATATATTAAAAATAATATTTTATGATTTAAGAGATAAATTCTTATTTATTCGGACTTTTATTAATCCGGATTACATAGAGCCCAATGGGGATCTTTACTGCCACTTTTTTCCCCGCTAGGCTAGATGGCGCAGCGGGCGATTGACCCATGAAGTGTGAAGAGAGGATTACCGCGCAAGGGAACATTCGTTCGAAGCTCGGATTGTAGGATTCCTACTAAAATCAATCGACAGTGTTACCATATTTGTAATTTTACCCACCAAATTCGCTGTTTTTATAGTTTGGCTGTTTTTTTGTTGCGAAATATATGAATTAGGCAGTTTTTCAAACATTTCTATAAATTATAATATTTTCGATTTTTAAAAGTATTCTGACCTGAAATTGCGCCAGTCATCTGGCAGCACTGCAGCAGTCGACTGCCGGAGCTTAGTGCAAATGCTCGATTCGGACTCACGTGCATCGCTCACTTCACACCTCCACTACAAAAAAATTTGCACACACATCTGCATCAGTCCAGATTATGAGGTTCGACTACATAGGCAAATTAGAATAGCTAGATGAAAGAAAATAGATATATATTTACTAATTGTACAGTGTTATAGTTTTGTGTATGTACATATTTGTATTTGTTTTTCAGGGTGTTGTCCTAGTGCTGTTGGTAACGGCTGTAGTAGGTCCAGAGGCCTGGCACATTACTCTTCCTGGTGGAATATCGCCAGGAGTCATGTTTGAATTCGTTTTATATTCATCAGCCATGTTAACAAGCCAAACTGTGATCATATGGAATATTTACAAGTAAGTTAAATTGGATCAACCTCAACGAAAGCACCTGGACATATTATTAGACCCACTATGCATTTCGGTACGGATTTACACATTTCAGTACTGTGTAATGTTTGAACAGTGCTTACTTTAAGGTGCATATATTATTTCAGGGAATATCCCAAAAACACTATTTCGCTAATTTAATGAGCAATCTAGAAAATAGCGAGGGTGGCATAAGTAGTAGTAGTAATTAAATGAGCGGGGGGGCTTGGCTCCAGCTCTTGTTATCACCTGGATCTGTAAGATCTTTTGTAACTACCCACTGGGTGGTGGAGGCAGTGGTCTGCTAGAAGCCCGGGACTACTTACCAGTCCATACAGGTCACTGACCTTCAAGTTGCTGTCCTCTGGTTCTTCACCGCATATCCGATAGTCTTTGCTCCCAGTCAAGCCAAGGTTGGAGAGATGCGCTCTAAGGGTCGTGTGTCCAGTGAGGAGACCGATAGTTATTCTAAGGCTCTACTTGCTCATGTCAAGTATGACCCTGGTTCTTTTAGGAAGTGGTTGCTCCATCATGGTCTTTGCCTGGCGACAACCTTGGCTCTGTTTCCAGGATGCCCGGTGTTCCTGCTCCAAGCAGTCCCTGATGACTTTCTTCCCCATAGCGAAGGGGACCCCAACTACTGGCTCCGCCGGGCATTACAATGTACCGTTTTGCCAGTCTGTCGGCCTCTTCGTTGCCGGGTATACCTTGGTGGCCAGGTAACCACATCAATGTGATCTTGTTGGCTTTTCCCAATTATTGCATACAGTAATATCTTGCATACAGTCGTAAACCACAGAAGATTCTGTGGTGGTTTTGACTAGAGCATCCAAGGTTGCTCTGCTGTCAGAACAGATGAGGATTCTTCTATTCTTTATGTCCAGTTGATTTTGGAGATTATTCTATTCTTTATGTCCAGTTGATTTTGGAGTTTTATGCATTCCAATATGGCAAACCTTCGGCTTGAAAAACCGTGGCTTGTTGTCCAAGAGGGATGCTGATTCTGTGGTTAGTTTTGAGGCCATACACGCCTGCCCCTAAACATCCATTCGCATCCATTCGAGGGTGGCGTAAGGTTTAAATGATTTTTTAAGTGAAATGTAATTTTTTTAATATTAATTATTAATAGGAAATTTAATATGTTTTTTACTGCCAAACACGCTCTAATACAGACGAAACTTAGAAATCAACCAGATTACGAGCATTCTTACCGTACGTCAAAGGCGATGAACAAATTCGATATAAAAACGATCTTCAAACTGATTCAAAATATAGCTCGATTTATGAGGCTTGTAAAGGATGTAATACTTTGTGAAAACCCCGAGTGTGTAGAAAGTCAAGTGCAGTTGTGAATGTCTTATGTTGGACAAAGCTACCAAGTGTGAGTTTCTTTGCAGATGACAGTAAACTGTTTGCAAACTCTACAATAGCAAATCTCACCAAGACCTAAATCGAATTCTTGAATGGTCCGCAACATAGTTAATGAAGCTAAATGCAGACAAATGCACGGTCCTTCACATCGGCAAGAATAAACCCAAACAGCAGTACTATCTAGGGTTAGTGCCATTACAAAGTGTCACGAAGCAAAAGGACCTGGACATAACGATAGTGAGCGATCTGAAGTAGGTTGAGCATATTACACAGATAGTGAAAAAGGCCAACTCAGTTATGTACCTCATCCGCAAATCATTCCACCAGCCTTATTTTTGACATTATATAAAACCTATATTAAACCAATATTAGAGTTTCGATTCCAGATTTGGAATCCTTACTTAGTTAAAGATGAAGATCTCCTCAAGAAATTTCAGCGCAGAGTGACCAAGATTCCGATGGGTGTTTTAAATCTGGAATATTCAGGAAGATTCTGCAGATTACTTCTGCCCACACTCAAGAACCATCGGATCGGGATGAGCTCACTGAGACATATAAGATCCTCAACGGACACTATAATTGCCCTTAGTTGTCTTCAATCTGCGGAATCACATGCAACATCTGCGAGGACACAATTTGAAATTGGAGAAAACACTATTCCACACCAATCCTAGGAAACACTTCCTAGCCAACCAAACTGGGGACCAGTGGAACAGTTTACCTGCGGAAATGGTTAAAGTGTGTGGTGTCAACATATTTAAAAATAGATTACATATATTTGTAAAAAATATTATAAATAAACTCAGCAATTATGATGCCTGTCTGTAAAACATAATAATAATAATACTATCATAATACTAAATTTTACAAATCATGCATGGAAAATAAATTCAGAATTTTCAAACCCCCTTATATCATAAATTAGATTCTTTTTTTTACCAAATATTGACGACTTTGAGCTAGGGTAAATAAAACAATACTGTAATATCGGAATAAGCTAGTAATATTTTTTACTATAGGGTTACCTAAGAATATTTTTCAGTGCACTGTTTTTTGCATCTCCTGTAAAATTAAAAAAAAAGGCAATCGTCCCTTTCTGCAATTGGTGATTCATAAAAGGGAGACCGCAGGAAGGATCGGATAGAAGTGTGAGGTCTTGGGAGAAGCCTATGTCTAGTAGTGGAAAAATAATGTTTAACAGCAATTGCGCAAGCTGGTGTTGCCAACTCCAATTTAAAAATCAACATTGAGGAAAAAGCTTAAAATATCAAGAAGCGAAACATTCTGCCCCATGATCTACCGGCATCGTGTTATTCGGTAAACGTTAAACATAGCCTACATCGCTTTTAGCTATGACCAAAATGGTATGATGTAACTCAAATGCGTTATAGTTCCGCCAGTATTTTAGACAAATCGAGAATGAGACGGCGCTCTATTCGCTCGTCATAGGAAAGAAAGAGATAGAAGTCTGTTTCAAGCTATGAAACTCCTGGATATCGTGTCACTCTCGGCTGATATGAAAAATCATGAAAATTAATTTGATGCGATTTAAAGGTATTTGATTAAATCACCAAAATGTTCTCCAACCACAAATATTTCAAGAGAGTATTTTTATCAAATGACAGCGATGCAATGACAGCTCATGTGTTCATGCCAACGCTCTGTGCAATACCCTTCCGAACATTAACGATTTCCACTATGGGAAGCGATCCATCCACTGAACGCAGACTCCCTTCAACAGGACCTATTCTGTGCCTGTTATATTTTGACGGTATTCTGTCCTTGCATTATACGGATTCGAGTACATAGCCGATGCCGAATAGGCAATAGCAAATAGCTTTAACGACAGACGATACATCATAGAGCAGATCATCTACTCTTGTAGTAGATAGATACATATATAAAACAAACCTGTAGTACAAAATCTCGATGCCTTGGATCAGGCGGTGCAGGCCTCGGTAAGCGTGTTCTCCCCCAAACGAACCTCAAAAAGAGAGCTCTCTCAGCCGTGCTCAATTCTTCCATGACTTCCCAGAACCACTGCACCAATGGCGCCGTCGGTTCCACACCTAAAAAGCACAAAATAATAAAATATTCCGAAGTATACAACATTCCTAAAAAGGAGATAATAAGCGTCCAATAGCGAATTTCAGAAAAAATTAGGATTTTATAATTATTTTTTTTGATCTATACAGGGTAGCCGTCTATTTCAAAACAGCTCAACATCGATATGTTAAGGTTAGGTTCCATAATCCATAAAAAAAACTAATGCATTAAAATACATAGCTATATAAATTAAGCTAAAACTATATAAATGAAATAGCGATCATTGATTGTGCAGCAGAGCGCGATTCAAAATGTAGGTGTAACCATTGAAGTAATAGCGCTGTGGCTACTCATCGGTGATCTGAGTTTGTAACTAGTTTTTTTTGAGTAGCGTCGTGGACGAAGGGCCTTAGTCCTTCTGCGAACGTAAAATGTTTAAGTCGATGCCGTCTAGCATAAATAGGGTAAGAGGATTCTTCCGCCCCACATGCATTACTGTACATTTTTCCTTATTCAATTAAATAAGACACTCTTCGGTCCATTACTTCAGTCATTCTTCATCCTTCAGGACTTGATCTGGTCGAGATCACCCTGAATTTCAGTTTTCAGAAGAAGATTACTGAAGAACTCGGTGTCATCGGCATAAGGGCTGGTCGTTGACCCAAGAGAGTATACCGAAACCAGATCAGAACGCGTATACCAAAATGGTAACAGATGTCGCAAAGGAACTCTGTCGAAAACTTTTTCAAAGTCCAAATAAACAATGTTAAACGGCTGATGATGGCCAAATTTCTTGGTCCATTGATGGAGGCAACTTAGCAGATTGGAGACGCCAGAGCGACCAGTACATTATTTTAAAGTAAAAATACCCTCAATTCATAGGGGATACTCCGCTCCATAAATTGTCAGGATGGTCAGTTGTCAGGCTGATGGGTCGATAATTAGAGGGATCTTGCTTGTCGCCTTTCTTTTATATATGGGTATCGACAGCTCTCTTCCAGTCCTCAGGTAAGTCGCCGGTAGCAAATGATGATAATGATGATCGACAATGATTGAACAAGTTTTAAAGTGTACTTTTTAAGCTGCACGGCAACGGAAATCCCATCGATCCCAGGAACAGACTTCTCATTTGACTTGCACCGGTGTTTTCGAACAGCTTCTTCCGTAAAGTTAACATCGCTGACGTTTGCTTACGGCCTACGATATTTGAGACATGCCATCTCTAGTATATTCCCCGTGTGTGAAGTCACGTGACTTCAGATTTCGACGCCTCCTTGTGGCATCGAAACTAGAACTGCCATTGAGAAACGACGCGAACTATCAAATGTCTCGCCATTTTAGATGCACACAATACGCACCCTTATATGTGGCGGATGACCTCAGCACCTGCAAGGGTATATGCGGAGAACCACAGACCATGGTCTCCAGCTCGGCCGGGGTGAAGAGAGATAGCAACGGAGCCGGTATTACCCTCGATATACCATCCAGAACGGCCGCTGCTTGTTCGTCAAATTCGTGTAATCTACAATAAAAAAACATTTATTAAATTTTTTGTACGCAAAACTTTTCATAGGTGGCTCGAGCGACGACTGTTCCCGAAAGGTGTGAATCGAATGACGCACCTCCCGAGCGAGTATCCTTAAGAAGCTCGGCATGCGGGGAGTGAGGGAGAATGTAGATAAATTATGGGGAAAAAAGATTTTTTTTTAATTTTTTTCTGTACTAAAAATAGATAATATAACATAACAGTAACAGTAAAACAAAATAGTTATATATTAAACGTAACAGGTTATGAAATAGATTGAATGAAATAACACAATAAATTCACCAAATTAAATTAACACAAAACACATTATAATGATGTATCGAGATAGTTAAAAGAAACAATGACAGGACTGGACTAGAAAAAAAGGCATTATAAATAAATGTACATAATTACACATACGGGGTGTAGTTATAAATATGAACACTTGTAGGGGTGAATCTGTAGCTACATGAATCTTCTTCTACACTAGAACAATAATTTATTAGTTTATATGATTTTTTTTCATGAAAAACATGTTTGGGGAAATTAGTTAAATGAATGACGAAATATGGAAATTAAACCCTGTATCAAATGTTACATATAAATATTTCATAGATTCACCTACATAGACTAGCCCCGTTTAAGCTATAGTCAAATACTATAGGATGGATCGACCTACTGAAAGACACGGTGAAGCATTTCATTACATTATTATCCTTGATCCAAATGCCTCCAGCACTTAAATCTTGTCGGATATCATTGCGGTTGTTAGATGTTTTCACTGTCTTATAGATTTTCACATCATTGGCATACATAAGGAATTCACTATTAGATATATAATCAGCGATGTCATTACAAAAAAAAGAAACATCCGGGGGGCCAGATTTGAGCTCTGAGGGACAACAGATAAAGTTTTAAATATCACAGTTTCAGTAACAACGAAGCTCACATATTGACAGCGATTATAAAAGTAACTAGTGAAAATATGGCAGTTTGATGGACGGGCAGCGTTGCTAGACGGCTGGCACATTACCCAGTGTCAGATATTTTAATTTATGAAGATATATTTTTTTAATTTTTAAAAACATTATTGTTGGAAAATGTGCCAGCTATACGGCAATGCCGCACATCCGGGAAACTGCCATTTTTTCATTGGTTCAGAAGTCACATTTTTGGCGAGAACGAGTTTGTATATCTGAGAGTTCCAACTCACAGATTTCGAATCTAATCAATCTTAAGTCTTCGGCGACTATTACGCCAATATCTTTTTGTAATTTTACAGCACAAGATGGGCTTAATCGAAAAAGTATAATTGGCTAGCGTTGTTCCTTGATGAAAGATGAAACACCCCTTTTTCAAGGGGTGGTTTTGGCAAACTATCACTAGTCCTCCATCAGATCTTCGGTATCTCAATTTGTGACCGAGTATGATGCTTAGAAGAATGTTACTTACCGATAATGTAAAGCCATCTGTATGTAGTCATGTCTATTCCGCGGAGTTACTCTCTTATGTCTAGATGAAAGTACGACCCCGTGGCCAGCAGCAGATGGAATCGAGAAAGGAAGCTCCAAATTTTGAAATTCCTAATCAAATATACAAAAAAAATATATTATATAATTGACACAGTGCCTAGGGTGCCGGCACCAGTTCCCGAAAAAAAAACACGCAGGACAATGCCGGCAGACAAATGTGGCTATCGCTATGAAAATGGTATGATATAACTGGACTTTAGACAAAGCGAGAAAGAGACACCCTAAATATCTCCTTTACAATAATAAATCCTCAAGATTGTCCCTTTGGACTGGGATACGAGGGACATACTGAAAGTTTCCAGAATGAAAAAGAAAAAATTACAATGATGGCCAAAAATAAATTTATTCTTATACGCTTTTTCATACATATCAACCAATTTTTATAACATTTATTCCACTTCAACAGCCTCTTCTGGTGATGAATATCATTGACCGCTTAATTGGTTTGTAATTATTGTAAATGAGAAGAAGTCACAAGATGCCAAGAGGTTGGCTAATGAGTTCTACGTTTTTTGCCTTCAAAAATTCAAATAATATAATCAGCATATTTCCACTGGCAGGTTTGCATCTTTGAAAATAGCTTTCGACAGTATGGATTTCCAATGTCCTTTTGCACCAGTAAGTATATTTAAATTAAGATTTAGTGAGTATTCAGATATTAAGGACAGGTAGCATGCGGTAGCGTCAAACCATCAAATTGCATAAGCAAAATAAAAACTATAATTACAAATGATCCAACTACGAGGGCAACACTGAAAGTTTCCAGAATGAATAAGAAATAAATACAATGATGGCCAAAAATCAATTTATTGTTTCTTAAAATGCTACGTTTAATGAATAGCACGTTGCTGACACATCATAAGGCAGATTATCTGCTATATGTCGATTTATTTGTCTAACATAAGCCAACCCACAGCTGCACTCGATTTTCAGACACCCGGAGCTTGCAGCAGTATTACATCCTTTACAGGTCTGGGAGACCGAGTTATACTTTGGGTCGGTTTGAAAATAATTTTTATATTGGATTGTGTGCGTGTGCCATATTTTCCATATCTAAAAACAGCGGACGACAGCTGACAGCGTTTCAGACTACCCTCAGATGCTACAACCTTCACGGGGTAAAATCCGTTTTTGTCTTATTTATAATATCGAACAACCGCAATACTCTTCAATTTCATACTAATTTACATTTGTTATATTGCATTAGATACCAACCTTATCATCCGGTTTCATATCTCTGATACAGAGTAAAGCCGGTAGGAAGTCTTTGTCGACCTCAGCTAGATCCTGGGGTCTCAACGTTTGACCGGCAAGCTGTCTCCACACACCTTCCGCTAGGTTCAGAGACAACGGTGAACCCGTTCTGATAGCTATGCCCATCAAAACGCCTAAAACAGAAACAAAAGAGAATACCGTGAAGATACTGTCCGTTGTTACATATATCCTTATGCTGGAAAAGGTACTGAAGGGTTTTATGAGGTTTTCAACTTAAATCAGTATGGATACTATGCATTTCTGTATCCGACTGCATTTATTATGGCATGGTTGGGTATAATTCTCTCTGTCTTCAGAGAAATGCTGATCATATCCTTTATATATTTAATCTAATTCCAAACAAAACTGATAACCCTGGCTTGCTAACTAAGATGGTTTTTTTTTAGTGCCCAAGGTGGCTTCGAGCTCGATCATACCATCTTTTCGCAGAGCCATTCTCACACACTAACCTTACAAGGATGGCGTTTTCTTGTGGTGCATGAATGATCTTCACTAGACAGCACTATATTTCAATATTTTTAACGTCAACACTCACGGGTTTAAATTAAACGTAATTAATTACTGATTTTTACTTTGATTGTCCAGCTAATAAGAATTAATAATAACGATTAATGTACACATTCATTCAATTTTATTATGTTATTTTCTTTACTTAGTTTTTATATAGATGTACACATATATTTATAACAAATGTCCGCTTTAGAACAGGCTATAGCATAGTTAGCATCCAATTAAAATGGGATCATTGGCAACAGTTTTTGGCATATCATGTTATCAGTTTTTTGCTACTGGATTGTCTCACATTTAAATTGTACATGTTGTCCATATTACTGTAAATTATTGTGAATTACAAATGAAATAAAATAAAAATATAGAGTTTTTAATGCAATATTCTATTTTGTATACTCATTAGTCGATATTGTTAAATTAACTTTAATATTCAATGTATTGGTTTTCTGTAATGTTGATTAGTAATAAGGGAAATTACAAGAATCAACAAGATAAAATTAAATGCAGTTTCTCACAATGACGAAAATCATGTAAATTCGTTAGTATTTTTTTCTTAACCCGAAGTGTGCAGATTTTTTTTTATAACACATTTACTGCATCGACTCAAATTTTATGGTTGGCACCATTCGGCAAGATCCTCAAAATGGGAATAAACTCTACTGTAGTTTCTAGCTTAATGAGAAACATAGATCCATGAAACAAACAAATAAGAGTTTTCTGCCAAATTATATAGTAAGCGATTAAAACGTATGAAGCCTTTGGACAGCGAGAAATCAAAATTGAAAGATGGCAGTGTTCAGTCAGGCAATGAGCGGAACCTCGGGATTACTTAGTCAGCCAGCGCCCAGCAAGGATCAGTCGCACTCACTGCCTGGTCAGACCACAGACGGGTCGTAAGATACTTTTTGCCTGCTGGTCGACTTTAAGCAATGCACTATATTTATTATATTCAGCGTTCTCTTCAGCGATTCTACAGAGCGAACGATTTTCCGCGTGCTTTTATATATCAGTCAATAAACTTAAATTACAATCCAGCTCCCATATATAACCATCAGCCTGTTATTTACGGGCTTGTAAATCATAAATATAATTAGTGTCACTTTTGATTGGCTCAGCTTACCTAAGAAACGGAACATGTTGAGATGTAGGACAGAAGTGGCAGTCGGATTGAGTAGTAGACAATCCCTGCTGGCCCCAGCGTCACCTCGTCCATTCGGAGTCACCATTAGCAACGGTAGAGAACCATTTGATAGTTCTTCGCACATCTCCGCTATCGACTCACTGTAACCACCGCCACAATCATCCACGCTCTCGCCTAAAAATAAAATAATTATACTTATTAAAATCCCTCGTCTACAAGTAAAATATAAAGTTATAACTATAGCTAGCAAATTTAACCGGGCAAATCACTGAGAAATGCATAAAAGGTGCGTGAGTAGAATGAATTACCACGAATACCTGCTATTTGAAACGTACGAAGAAAGCCTAAAATATTGCAATTTAATTACCTTGGAAAACCGCCGTACAGTAGCCGACATGGCATTTCTGTACAACATCCTACACCACCAATGGTGCTGCAATATTATCATTAGTCAACATACAGGCTCTTACGAAACAAACAAGGTTCTCCCTAGTACGTTTCATGTATCAAAGTGTAATACAAGCCATAGACAAAATTATCTTATTAGCTATATTATGGACACAAACAATAATAGGTTCAGTGATACTGACACTATATTTTATCTGTTTCGACAAAAACACAATTTATTAAGACAATATGTGAACATTTATAATTTATAATTATGTAACCTAGCACCTACTTATCCTTCCCTTCCACCCCTCCTTCATCCCTATTTTAAATATGTATTTATTCCTCATATTATAATAATTATATAATACAAGATGTAATTATATTATACAATATTTTAAGACACATGAAGCTCGGGATGCGTGGCTTGGTGGGTAGGCTATCTTTATATGCATGCTTGAATTATTTCTTAACTGCAGAAGCAGTCAGTCGCCGGCAGACCGCCGATGAGTGAGGTAGTGTTAGTAGCCGTCGTCAGAATTTCATTTTTGACAAAATGATGGAAAAATTTGAATAGCGCTACCGCATTAAATTTTGTTTAAATCTGGGAGATTGTCAAGTGGAAACAATCCGTAAGATTCAACAGGTCTTCAAGGATGAAGCAATGGGCACCACATCCGCCCATTCTTCACATTTGATACAGACTTTCCTGGTCAAACAAAACACACCCATGGTTCGTCAGGCTCCATACTCTCCCACCATGGCTCCGTGTGACTTCTGGATTTTTGTTAGTCTGAAAATGCCTCTGAAAGGAACTAGAACTCTGATTTCAGCAGACCACAGATGACATTATGCATAATGCGACGGACCAGCTGAAAGCCATTCCAAAAAAAGCATTCCAGCGGTGATTCCCACAGTGGCAGAACCGTTGGGAGAAGTGTGTGGCTGCCCAAGGTGACTATTTTGAAGGATATTAGTATAAAATTGTTGTATCTGAATATTGGTATTTTTTATTAATAAAAGTCGGATACTTTTTGAACACACCTCGTATACTCATTTCATCACTTATATACTTTTAATAATTGGCAACTACATAGATATTCCATGGCCTATGTATTTTTTACATACTAAATGTTTCTTGTTTTTGATGACTGTAAAAATCTATGTAATAAAATAAAATAAAGAAATAAATAAAAGCCACTATGGCCTTTTGGAAATGCAGAAGGATGGTGGGTAAGACATGGGGTCATTCTTCTAGAAATACACTGTGACTGTACATGCTATCATAAAATATAGGATACTATTGGATTATTTATTGAGGGATGGATTTAGGGAATACTTAAGAGATTCACATGCAACAAGATAAATCGTTAGCATCACTTCGGCGCAATGCCTGACCTTATTTAGCATTCGGCAGTATCACTAATTGTGATATCGGTGAGTATAGATATAGATATATAGATATATCTATAGATCACAGATAGATAAATCTTAGATAGATAGATCTTTATTGCATAACTGTATGTTAGAGGCACAGATGTTTTTGGTACAAAATTGTTCGATATAGTTTGCCCACACGGCGTACAATTTCGATTACATGCTTATTACGATATAACACTTTCTGTGCATATTAATTATATTTTTGAAATATTTCTTGGTATATAACCGCAAGACATATATAGATAGTATTATAGTATTTACACTAATAATAACAATTATTACATTAATTTAAGGTATTATTATTTTAAATTCGCATTCTTGTATTTAATTAGAGTAGCCAGTTAGAAATCAAAAATCAATTACAATTAAAAAACACCTTACGAGTCTAAGAAACAAACAATATAACATTCAAAAGCAATTCAAAAGCTAATCAAAATGATATTCAAATAGTCCAAGTATCAATAAAAAAATATAAACAGTGAACATTATATCATTAAAAAAGTCCACAAAATAATCAATAAAATATTAAAATTATCCAAGAAATTGAAAATATCCCTCATATAAAATGTTGTAGTGAGCAGTAGAAGTATTACGTATAATATTTAAAATCTTTATACTGTCAAGATTATACATACCGAAAGTTGTATTATTATTTCATTTATTTTTATTCTTATTTAAATAGCAGTTTTTGGTATTATTATTATAATACTATGGTAATTTAATAATCATAGAATATAATATTTTATATTGTTAATTTAAAATTGAAAATGTCTCATGAAGGATCGGGATTGTATAATTTAAGAATTCCGATCCTTCAATAGACACGCGAAGATTGTGATCATCAATTGACCATCGACAAACTGCCGCTATTGAAGATCTATACCCACAAAGAAAGAACTATAAGAAAGAGAGGTGTAATATGACTGTCAGTCTGACAAATCATGCAACATTATGATTCAGAAGATGGGAATTCCTCAACCCGGAAACAAAAATATTATAATTGCCAAACTATTTATAGTTCCTTATCCTATTGTTACTTCCTTAACTACGTATCATTATCCAGTCATTATTTCTTTTTCAAGGAAAACCTCAAACTACGATCCAAGCGTGCGCTAGGGACTGTGGCGGTCAAGAAAAATAGCACGGAAACGGTTCGTTGACCGAAGCAATTCGAAAATGGATCACAATAATGGCCGATTCGCTATCGCTGAGCACGTACCCGATAATTATAATTATTTGCCTAGCCTAGATCGCGTCTCGCTGAATGGTTCCATTGGACTGAATCGCTTTTTAAAGGCTAGATGGATGAATTTTTTGAAGACTACAACGGCATTATGTGTCGATCATTGCAGATATATACGCTTTGGCTGACTCATATTATTATGTAATTTACTAAATTATAACACAGCAGAATATTGCGCTCACAGCTCTCGCAGCAGAATTTCGGCCCACAGATTGCATGTTTCCAATGTGATACCATAATATATAAACTGAACGAGAGTACTGTCGTTTATTCTTCCCCTATATATAGAAGGAACTTCAAAAGTTACAAAATAGTAGAGCATTTCACGTTTGAGAAGTGAATACCTCCGCCCTCCTTCAATTAATCCATCAATCAAAAAGTTGTATCCATATTAATAGCTTAAATTTTGACATCGCTGCGCCATAGATATTTTCAAACCAATACAATCTAACACAATATGAACTAATGTAGATGTATCTGTTTGCACTTCAAGGTATCCCCAATAAAACTAAATCAAGATAACAGTTATATCTCCTGAAACCAGCAGCTTCAACGAAGGCTAACGAGGCTGATCGAGACTTACATATTACGAAAGATAAATACTGAGGAATATTTTCAAACAAGCTAGAATCCTACTACATAAAATAAAAATATACGAGCTTCTCGAAGGAAAGGTCATCGCAAAAAGATGGACCCACGGTATAAATTACTGCGGTCACATCCTTCGCAGAAATTCACCGCATATACCTAATAGAGATACTCAGCAGGCATAGTTACGGAAAGATTATATTAATCATGATATGGGATACTTTGACGAACCGAAAGAAGAATGGGAAGAAATGTTAAAACCAAAATGTGAAAGCAGTGCAGGAGGTATATACGGGACGAGACGAATACGGAAATTTCCGAAAAGTAGAAAGTAGAAAGACCGATATACATGAAAAGGTGCTCTTAATTTGATATGGGATACTTTGATAAAATAAAAGAGAATGGGAGGAATTATCACAAGACGAAGCCAACATATTGAAGTACAGGAAGTATATAAAATGGAAGGATGAAACGAATATGAAAACTAGCGAAGAGGAATAGACAAGTGGATCGCCTATACAAGGAAATATCAAACAAAAGCCAAGGAAAAAGATACAGAATATATAAAATATTATTGAGGAAAGAAATAAGAAAGGTAAACACAACGACAATAAATACTATTTACTGCCCTCACAATCCTAGGTCCTCACCCTCTTATTTTGCTATATCAGCTCTAAGCCACCAGTGTACTGTTCAAATGATATATCTATTCCTTCCTCCTTTAAAGGTAAGTGCTCCTCAGCTTTAAAAGTGTGCCCCTTGGTGTATTCGGGTGCGGTAACCTTAAAATAAGACGGAGTTCCAACGACAGCCAACATTTAAATAGATTGAATGAGTAAATTAGTTTTTCCACCCCAGCCAGAACTGAAACTGAGACTTTCAGGAAACTGAAAACTGAATACTGAAACTGAGAGCTCCTTAGACGGCTCTCAGTTCCCATCTGGCAGCCTACCCGAGTGGGACTAAACCGGTGAACTCGATATGCATGGCGGCTGATCTGGGGGAACACCTCGGGCGGCCCTGGATGTCTGAGCACTGGTCGGTATGCTGTTCTTTGCCTAATAACCTTCTTGAAGAATAGCTCTCTATATATCGGGGTGATATAGCGATATAGTTCGCTGAAACACTCCGGGGTGGACGGGTTCGCTCGGAGCAGTTGACAATCAAAGTTGTTACTCAGATTGACGAAACCGGTGAACCCGCTGTGCATGGCGGCTGATCTGGGGGAAGACTGATGGTCGGCATGCCGGCATTTGCTTGACAACCTCCCTGAAGAGGGTCCCATGCTCTGTATCTCGGATATATGCGGTGACATGACTAGACCTCTCGGTAAAGCGGTGACACGGCGGTGAAAACTTTCGATGGATGGTTGTTGGATGTACTGGTCGGTCTGCCGGCCTTTGCTCAACAACGAATATCTGGGGGGAATTTGAAGCGTAATGCGACCAAAGAAAGTGGGGGCAGTTAGATACCTTATGCTATTTATCCTTAGAAACGGTTTTACGATGCCACTGGGGATGCCTTGATCTTTGCAAAGGATTGGGCACGCTCCTACAACGGTAAATACGTCGTCGAGGTATTACTCGATATTTCTAGGGCTTTGCGCTCCACGACAACGCGTGGTGGCCGATGATCTTGTGCAAGCTCCGTGCCAGAAAGTGCCCGAACAACGCTCAAAATTATTAGAAGTTATTTTTCTGACAGGTCCGTTACGGTTACGTATGGACCTTCATCTGTTACTAAGTCTCCTTGCATGGGTTGCCCGCAGGGGTCAGTTCTGGGTCCGTGTCTATGGAATGTCTTGTTCGACGATCTGCTCGCGCTGCCGTGCCCGGAGGGGTGTACCGTCAGCGCTTTCGTTGACGATGCCCTTGTCCAGGTCGGCAACGTGAGCAGAGCCGCGGTCGAGAGAAGGGCAGTCTGCTCGTTGGATCTCATCCTAGGGTGGGGCCGGCGCAACAGTCTTGCGTTCTCTCCGGCCAAAACCCAGGCGATGCTAATGAACTGGCGCCTACAGCGAAATCCTGTTATCCAAATAGCTGTACGACCCGTGGATTTTCCGCGGTGCGTCCGCTACCTGAGGGTCATGCTGTCGGCGTCGCTTTCATTCCTAGAGCATACTAAAACTGTGGTCGCAAAAGGGCGTGACCTGTTCTTCGCTCTTCGTCGCATCAGCAGAGTTGAGTGGGGTATTTGCTCCCCGGCCGCCCGCTTATTTTATAAAGGGGTGTTCGTTGCTCAGGTTGCTTACACAGCGCGCGCTTGGGCCTAGCCATCCATATCGGAGGTCGCCCGTGTGATTCTCTTGTATGGCCAGCGTTTCCCTCTCATGGCGATGACTGGAGCGTACAGGACTACGTCCATCCTCGCCCTTCCGTTATTGCTGGCGTTCTGCTAATTGACCTCGAGGTGATGGAGTGTGCAGCTGTATCATGGGTTCGCCGCGGTGTGTCGATATACTACTTTAGTCTTTCTGTAGACCCGACAACCACCAGTCTGGGATTATGCATACGCCGTATTCGGTCGGAGAGCCTGCGAGTGTGGTAAGAAAGGTGGGACTCCGGCGGTACGGGCCGTATAACCCACAGTTTCTTTCCGTCGGTTTTGGTGCGCATGAAAAACAGTAATTTCCTGCGGTTTGACCATCGGGACACGCTCTTGGTGGGCCACGATGAGTTCAAGGCCAAATTTAAGGACTTTGGACTTACCGAGGACCCGTGGTGCTCATGTAACACCGGTTGCCAGACTGCGGAACACATTGTTTGGAGCTGCCCTATGCTGAAGGCTGCACGGGCAGAACTGCTGGGGGCGGTTGGTGCGTGCGTTGGATCGCTGTCGGTCTGGTATCTGGATCTGGTGGATTACAGTGGTTGTTTCGCTGCCTTCCAGGAGTTTGTGATGTGCCGGGTTGCCCTTTGGGAGGATTTGAGGCAGAGGGGTTCTCTCCCACCGGGGACGTTCCTGTCCTCTTAACGGTACATGCCGGCGGCCGTCTCATCGCCCGAAGTCGCCCATGCTGTAAAAGTCCTTATTGCGCTTACGGGTGTGTGCTTCCTTGCAGGTTTCCCGGTCGTAGCGCCCCATCCATTTTCCCATTATCGCTCGGTTGACCATCACCATTGGAAAATATCTATTTATTAATTTAAAAAAATAATGTTTGTTTTATATTCTGAATTTTGTACATATATGTATATTCTAAATTGTGTTATTTAGTATGTAAGTTGAAATGAAATGTAAATAATTATTTTTTAGTTGAATAAACGGTTACTGGGATGTCGGAGGGGGTAGAAACCCGGATAATACCTCCTTTGGCTCCGTTAGCCCACCCCTCATGCGCCACCCTTTTGGTACGCGTGAGGTTGTCGTTGCACGACATCTTCGGCAGATAAAACGACCACATGTCGTTAGAACTGCTTGGGTGGTGGGCAGGTTTTCTTCCCCGCCTGTCACCGCGTAACTTTAATATCCTTAAAACAACATCTCGGGGTGATATAAGGACAAGATCGTTGAAACGTTCCGGGGTGGCCGGGTTCGCCCGTAGCAGTTGACAATCACAATTGTATATCGGATATATGCGATGACAGACTGGTTTGATTAGAGTGTATCCCGGTAATGCGGCATATGCACTCGGTGAAAACTTCGGATGGATCTGTACCTCTAACTTAGGCTATCTATCCGTAGAAACGATACATTGGCCACCCGATCTCTGGTGGCAAGCCGAGTAAAGGGCGCCTCGTATCCGCGACATGTTCCAGTGAGGAATTGCCACTTACTTAAGGTAGAAGACCTGTTACCAGACGGGAGGTCGGAGACATCTGACTACATCTGAGAGTGAGGGCGCGAGGATGCCCCACTGGGCTTGAACATTTCTAGTGGCTTGCGGTGAGGAGTTGGGATATCACGGGCAGTAGCGTAGCTGGATTGTGAATATGTATAGTCCAAATTCTGTACGTTTCATCTCGGTGCGATATAACGATACAGTTCGTTGAAATGCCTCGGAGAGACAGGTTCGCCCGAGTATAGTCTTTAATCCAAAGTTGTCAGCAAATATAGTTGCATCTGATAAGCTTCTATGATTAATTTGAGTTGTTCATAAAAATCTGGTCACGTTATCAATATTATCTCATATCTTATCGCATGCGATTTATCTGACGCGAATTACCGTAGCTGTTCGTTCGACCGAGATTCCGCTTCCAGCCGGTCTTTCGTAACTCCATTGACTCATACACACAATTGTTCACTTTTACTGCATTCAATGCTATATAGGCAATAAATATGTTATCGATAAAATGTAATTGCTATAATACGATATTTACTAGTAAAGCAAGGAGACGGCGTTAGATAATTACTTGAGTATTTTCTTTATACATACCAATTTCAAGATACGATAATGGTTACACAATTTGACAGCTAACGGACTTAAAGAACTTGTGGAGAAAAAGAAGAAGCAGAAGGAAATTCAATGCATATAACCAGTTTGCTATGCAGCAAAGTATAATAATAAACTGGCAGGGGAAAACCACAAGGGGTTATTAAACTTTGTCCAATATCTAAAACCGTTGGTTTTCTGTCGCGTCGATATCAGGCGCTCACGCGACAACACAAGAAGCACGGAGCTCGCGTCACAGCCGCGGGCGACATGCATCTCAGCAGATGCCGCTAGCAGCGCCTCGATTGGGCGCCAGATTCTGAAACAGAAATATTAACGAATTTTCGATCGCCATCTATCGGCTGGAATTCAAATAACTC
The DNA here is from genome assembly GCA_027564375.1 of Micropterix facetella. Classification (NCBI taxonomy): domain Eukaryota; kingdom Metazoa; phylum Arthropoda; class Insecta; order Lepidoptera; family Micropterigidae; genus Micropterix; species Micropterix facetella. The sequence continues at coordinate 4,301,417 of JAOPUG010000120.1, forward strand.
ACAAGAAAGGTTTTGGCGACACTCGATAGTTGGCGAAATTTTAATAGGTTCAAAATACAATGAAATAGACATTAGCCTTATAGACGTATATTCCCCTAATACGAGGCAGTCGCAAACTTAACTGACTTGAAATTATAAAAAAAGAACCGTAAGTCGTACATATCCCAAAATCAACTGATCTCTGTGCATTAGACATAACTATCGATTGGCGAAAGATTTTTTGGAATCGGACGTAGTTTACTCGAGTTATCGTGCATAGTATCAAAACCTTGAAGGATTGTAAGACTTGGCCCCCTCGCGGGGGGGGGGGGGGCAAGAGGGTCTTTATAAACTAATTTGGGGTCATATGAGTTAAATATTGTGTCTATGCGGCCGAAGCCACGATAAAAGTATACTTTATAAATACATACTAGTCACAGAATAGCTCCACACTCTATAGCAGTTGACAAAGCTGCTTGATGTGATGATGATGAATATCAGGTCGCCGGCAAAAGCGAGACACGACGAGGTATACTGACCGTTCGTTCGCAAGTGGTCACCCCACTTCTTGTGGAACTGGGATAGGCTTTCCAGCAGTATATTATTCAGGTGATATTCGATTAAAGATTCGGGTTGACAGACAAAAAAATATTGTTTTCATTCATCACAATGTCCGTTTGTAAACGGCAATACTATACACATACATACTTGAATATGGGGTATTCCATACGGATGGTTGTTAGATCATCTATTTGTATTTGTTCCTTTCTATTTCTCCTGCATCTGCTTCGGTCTTTGACTGGTTTACATCCAGCTATATGATTATGGTGAAACTACAAATATTCCCGTTAATAAAGGGCTGATTGCTATGAACGATGCTGAATTTTGATTAAGTTTATCAGGGTAACCGCGTCAGCGCTGTGCGTAGCGGGTGACTGTCAACTGGCTGTGTGTAGCTCCGCCCATTCTGTGAGAGAGCGTTGCCAGTCAGGATTTTTCAAATGATTCTCATTCAAGTGATTCATACAATTCAATAGCTTCATTTATAAGTCGTCAACGTTAACAAAGCCTGCAACGGAGTGGATTATATTTATATTTTCAGAACGTTGCCAGTTGTACAATATGGATCGGTGGAGTAAATGATTTCCTCCATTTTAAACGCTGATAATGTAACTGGCAATGATAATAACATTTGAAATCAAAACCTCATGGTATAACTTTAGTCTCAATTCATGTACATAAAAAACGAGTTTTATGTGGCGAAAGAAAACACTCACCTGTGTATTTTATAGGATTGTTTGTGAAAGTTGGCAACATCACGAAAAATTGCAGTCAACACCGCTATCTGTCCGATTAGCGTGGCGTGCGCCGTCACGGAAATAGATTCCGACGACGCACGTTGAACGTAAATACTTGCGTAAATAGACCGGCGGTGCTGCCAGGTGTCGCTGCATACTGGGCAGGTAACAATTTCTAGTGGAAACTCACTTCCGAACAGTTGACTTATGGCTTAATCGGCTTCCTGCATACTGTAGTAGAACTCGTTTGTATAGCAATTACATCGTCAGCATCATCCATGGGCGGATCCAGCCTTGTTTGGTAAGGGGGGGGGGCGTATAGACTTTTAATATGAACGCTGAACTACCGGTAAACATT